>LIEC01010261.1:0-83353 GCA_001925005.1 Drosera capensis | reverse complement strand
GGGGGGGTCAGCGAAAGCAGCAATGATGACCAAGATTTTCTTTTGATTACCTGCTTGAACCTACCCATGGTGCCAGATAGAATGCCTCTTGATGAATCCATGTCATTTCCCTGACAGTAATCAGAAACATAATCATAAACTGAGGAGAAACACGTCAAGGGAAATAAACTGTGTTCGAGCAGATAAACCGGTTTCTGGACTCTGCCTGACAAGACCATGATATCACTGTTCATAGATATCATCAAATTCAGATATCCATGCACGTAGGCGACTTCTCACCTAGTCTAGAATAGGTTAGAAGAATTTGCTCTTACCATCCGGTCCAACATCCGATTATGAGAATCTACTTCCTCGTGAATGTCACTAGTTAGCTGCAGGATGAATGCAAGATATGAGCTCAGCGCAATGACTAGGAGAAAGAAACAAAATAATCGGCATAGGTCCAGCAAAGTTGTAGACAAATAGTGATCTGAGCAACACACAAGTCAACATCTACATGCTAAAGATTAAGACATTGGGGATCTATTTACCAGTCCAGAAGACTCCAGTAGTTGGGCTGAATCAGCAAGTACATACAGCCCAACTGCACTGCTATCGAGCGAAGAGTGACATCAGAAGCCTCGGCAGTAGCTTACCAAACCACTCTACGGTTTAGACTTTTAGTAATCAGCCAAAATAAGGAAAAGGTCTTGTCTCTAGTCTAAGAGGGTAGCGGGAAGAGGCTAATTAAACAGTAATACTCCTAAAACTTCCCCCCCCCCTCCAAAAAAAAAAACACCCTCGGAAGAAACAGTAGTCAAAGATACAAGCCTCTTGCTGCAGAGGGACCAACACCTATCACGTGAAAGCCATGGCATTAGGTATAGATCCACTTGTAAGTGACACCCGAGGTCCTCCAATCACTTCCGGGTGAGATGCCCAATCATATACTAGAATATAATCAGGACGACTACGGAAAAATAAAGAAACAGCAGATGATAGTGGTTAGTATAAGAAAGTAACAGGTGAAAACATAGTCTCACCAGATTATTCTAATTCATTACATCAATGACGAACTCATGTTTTTTGTTTTGGTTTTTTGGTTTTTTGTTTAGTTCAGTTTAGTTTAGGTTTTTTTTGGGGGGGTTTAAATGACGAAAGCATGTTAATGTATGGCAACAGAGCACACCATGAATCAAACAAAAGGAAAACAGTGAATGAACACTGATTTCTTAGCAAAAGCAATCAGAAACAGCACAAGGATTAGGTGTAGCATCATACAAAAATTGGCAACAATGAACAAGTGAATCGGATGTTATCATTAAAACTGTGAGGAACTTTAGAGAAAAGACGCTGTGAGGAAGCTTACTCTCTTCAGGACGCTGACTCTGTCTTGCAAGCCATCAAGTGCTCTATTATTGTCAAATTCATCAATTTCATTTGAGTAAGACGAGGAGGCCTTTATACCACCTTCCTCGATGCCATCAAAAAGGGCAGCCCTGCCACTGCGATGGTCCCTGCATGCAAGGGACGGACTAAAAGAATGTAGATAATGATACATTACAGAATAACCAAGTAAACGGACATCAGCAGACTTGGATCTTTGCGTCTACCAGCAGTCCTCTTCCATCATTCATATCAATAGCATTCAAGGATATTGTTCAAGCCTCAAGGAACTTCAAAGGTACAGAAAGAATATTCAGTCTATTATTGGCATTACAGTTTACAAATTTTTTACTAGGTATGCAACCTATTCCAGGGATTCAGGTGCATTGGCATCTGACTAGCAGGCAGAATAAGAACTCAAAAACCACAGGGTTCAAAATTACACTCATGGGATTTCAAGGGTGTGAAGGACTGATTTACAGCTGAAGCCATCCCTTATCAACATTTATGCCATGCAGGAGGCTAGAAAGAATCCAACTCTCAACTCTCAGAACTAGTACGTAACATGCTGTTCAAATTCAATCTGCTGTTATAGTCCTTTTACAAGCTCCTATATGAATCTACCAGAACTTGAAACTTTTGAAATGAGATTTCTGTTGCATAAGCAATAGCATTTTCAGGGAGGAAGCCAGGAAGGTGTGTTTTAATCGCAGCAACCTATTGAGACTCAGTTTTGGTTGACAACTAGCAAAAGACATTCCATGTCCACCAAAGCCTCTCTTGGGATAGTTGAAGGCTTGAAACACATATGTGAGCACTATTCCATTAAGCCATTGATTACAGGCATCAAGGGCGCAATTGCCTTAGACCTGTTTTAAAATTCATAGCACCAGTTTATCGGCCTTCTCACCACAAACAAAGAACCAAAAAAATTCCAACGTGAGTGCAAGCTAGCTTTAGATCACCTTGATTAGAACAATGCTAGGGCCACTCACTTTCCAAGTGTTCCTAGAAAATCACCCCGTCACTCGACGGTTGACATTAACCTCTACTAACAATAAGCAAATCATGTGAGCCAATGGAATATCAACAAAAGACAAAGAGAGCTTCCAAACGACTGACAAAAAGGACTCTCCATAACACATCTTCTCTAAATCTCTAATCATCAACAAATGACAAAGAGAGTTTCCAAGCGACCAACAAACACGTACTCTCCGTCGAACATCTCCTCTAATCACGCATCACGCATGCAAATCCTTCAACAAAACCCCTAATTACATTGCACAAATCCATCAATCATCACTAGCAAAAACCGAAACAACACAATGTACGGCCACCAAATCAAATCGCACGCGCACACACAATCAACAGTATCCATCCACCAACAAATAAGACAATCTAGAGTTCATAATTCCACAATCAAAACTAAACCGGAATCAAGTGATGGAGGTGAACTAAACGAACCTCCTAGGGTTCATCATCTTCGATCAATCTTCACTTCCCCCTGGCAAAAGTCGAACAGATTCGATAGATCTGTGCAAGCAAGCGAGACACGTGAGCGTGTGAAGCGATTGGATTGGGGAAAAATGAGAGGACTTGATCGATCGAGGATGAGAATGAGCTAGGGTTTGTGTTACCCGATTCGATCGTCGACGGAGGGATTTGGGAGTGTCGGGGAAGGAACAGAAAATTGGGAAGAAAGACGTAACTGACAAAATGTGAAAAAAGGGTCAATTATTGGTTGATATCAATGTATCCACCTCGATTTTGATTTTTTATATATAAAAAAATTATAAAATTATATTTTATATATATTGAAAAATTTAATATTTATAATTTACAAATTTTAATAGATACTAAAATATAAGTGGAAAAAAAAGACTATCCCACACAAAAACATTAATCGTAATATACCTTTCAATATCATGATTACCCTTCCGTTTTTAATTATAATCATATTAACGATTGGTAAGTCATGATCCACAAAAGTTTGCCCATCTCAATAAATGCATAATATGAAATTAGATTCCCACAAAGAGAAAAATCACAGTTCTTAAAAATTTGTCAGAATATATATGATTAATGTCAAAAAAATGTATTGATTTGTGAGATAATTATCATCCTCAAAAATAGTTATTGATAACAATTTGAATTGATCGATAAGAAAGATTAATGACATTGATAGGGCAAAATTGCCTATTACCAAGGAAATCAT
Organism: Drosera capensis; assembly: GCA_001925005.1. Taxonomy (NCBI): domain Eukaryota; kingdom Viridiplantae; phylum Streptophyta; class Magnoliopsida; order Caryophyllales; family Droseraceae; genus Drosera; species Drosera capensis. The sequence continues at coordinate 79,773 of LIEC01010261.1, read as the reverse complement.
CCATTTTTTAACTTGGCTTTTATAGTGGATTGTCTAGTCACTAAACAAAAATACTTTGGCAATTTGCCCAAAGGGAAGCCAATACAAGAAGAGCAGCATCAAAGCCGATCATTGGTGATCCGAGGCTTATAAAGCTATCACATTTTCTGAACATTGAAATAGGAAGTCGGCAACTGGTGCTATGAACTTGTTAACTCGCGCCGATTTCTAGCAGGATTCTGTTACGCCTTGGGAATCTTTTTACTCAGCATCCATGTGTGCGGTCCAAGCTGATGACGCTGCTGATTTGTTGCCTTATAATTCAATGTAGTCATCGCGTCGTAGTTTATGAGTATTGTATACCAGGAGATGGAAGATCATGGGCTTGATATGGAGATCAATGGAATTACGTGAATCCATGGTGTTGAAAGGCATGGTGCTGATGCAAGTTCCATTTGACTAATGTAATCTAAGAAGCTGGCCTAACCGTGAGCTTGGCCTTTTGGTGCAACATAACATTTTATTTTGTTTCAGGTGACGAATTAAACCTGTCTCCTGCTACCGAGAAAAGTTGTCATATTTTCATCAAAATTTACAGTCGTTATCTTTCGGTATAGACATCGGTCAATATCTAGAGTCCATGTTTCATACATATGCAGTTTGACTGCATAATATATAGCCAATAGACGGACAAATCCAGCCATAAAAGTTGTAGAGTCTATCAGAATAGTAGATCGACAGTCGGATATATTGGACTGCTAGTATATATATAGTCAACCGTAGTTGAGGTACATATAGCGTCATATTTGAGTTATGTAATCGTTGTACCGATATCATACATCGAGTTGGATAGGTTGGGAAGTTTGGTGCTACAATTATAAGATGGATTTTCATGTCTCTTCTTTGGGTAGTGTAGCTAATGGCTCAAGTTCTTACAGAAGACTGAGAAGAGGAAATTTAAGCAAACCAAGAAGAGAAAGACACTAAAGTCAAAGCCAGCAAGCATTCAATTCGGCTACACAAAGCAAAGCATATGGTCGAAAAATGTTGAAAGATTTATATTATAATCTGTGAGCTCTGATCCATCCAAGCTTTCGGCTCGAGCTCAAACTCAAACTAAGTCTATCAGGCTTGTACATGAATCATTAAGTTGATGAGCGCGTCGAGCTTCGATTAGTAGAGTCAAAATGAGCTTGGCTCTATCACAAACAAGTTCGATCCAAGCCCGCACAGACTTATTAGGCCAATGCCGTCCTACTTCGTACGATCGTAGAATTTCATTAGTTGTGTAGTCTGTAGAATCAGATCATAGAATCCGTTCATAACATCTACCAAAGTTGTTGAGATACAAAGTACGTACACAATGTTGCTTATGGCGACAAAATTATTGTCTCAGTCAATTATTTTTCCTTAGTGGTTGTATGATTGTGTTACTTGCTGCACGTTGGTGATGTTATGTTTTTTAGTCAAAGGAGTATGAGAAAGAGACAAATGGGGCACATCGGTTTCCCAGGTGCGGCGCACGGTGGAAAAATATAACCCCGACTCCCCAAGCATGGTGACCAACAATTTTATTATAATCATAATGCTCGATCATTTTTTATGCACATTGAACAGAACTTGGATACATTAGTTTGTCATTTGATCTTCTAGTATAAACTCAAATCTAAAAAAACAATTATTACTGAACTCTTATCACTAACAATCTTGGACTTCAAACTAGGAAGATGTTCTAGCAACAATCCAGATAGTTTTCCTAATATCTCTATCGAAGTCCTGATCTCGTGATTTCAAAAAAATATTGTTTATTAATAAATCAATCTTTCCTGATGCTCGTCTCAACATTCGAAAATGAACATATATAGTACGGAAACATCGATTTATTTTCAAAAAATGACTCTGCCTTTTTCGAGAGGTCATAGATTCCCAGGGATGCATTTATCTCTGTTCGCCCGACAATAAATTCATGCCAAAAATTGGAATTTTTTGCATAAAACCATTATCATATGTCCCCTTAAACGACAGCACAAAGACCCTTTTGTCCCCGTCATTCAGTCCCCTTATAAGAACCCCAAAACACTACAAAAAATAGAACACAGTCCACAACATCACCTTTCCTAGTCTCCTCGTGTGCAAAGTACTAAAGCAACACCATTAAGAACCATCATCAAACTCGCTTGCATTATTACTAATGGAGACCGGGGCGGGGTCGCCGTGCGGAGCGTGCAAGTTCCTAAGGAGGAAGTGCGCGACGAACTGTGTCTTCGCGCCTTACTTCTGCTGCGAACAAGGGCCTGCCAGGTTCGCGGCCATACACAAGGTGTTTGGTGCTAGCAATGTGTCAAAGTTGTTGCAGCATTTGCCCGTTGGTGATCGCTGTGAGGCGGTTGTCACCATTGCTCATGAGGCTCAGGCTAGAATTAGAGACCCCGTTTATGGATGTGTTGCTCACATATTTGCCTTGCAACGACAGGTATTTATACATATGGTTTCATGTTGGTTTTATTGGTTATGTTTTATGAGTTGGATTAACTCCGACCCGATATGGGTCGGGTTGGTTTGGAATATAGTTATGATTATTTAACCATCTTCCAAAAGACAATATGGTCGAGTTAGATTGACGTCGTGTTTTTTTACCATACACTGTCATAGATGGGAATTGCTGAGTTTGATGTTGCTGTGATTTTGATGTTTTGTTTTCCTTGGTGTTTGTTTGCACTGTAGGTGACATGCTTGCAAGCTCAGTTAATGCAATTGAAGACTCAATTGCTAGCAACAAGCAACCAAATAGAAACACACAGTTCCTTGGAAAATCAGTGGCAGCAGGGGAACTGCAATTTCTATCCTGGGAACCAAATGCTCATCCATGATTCAAATAACAGATATCAAGTTCACTTCAATAACAATCGGATATCAAGTCCCGTTCGGAGTTCCGTGGAGTCGATGGACCAAGCAAGCAATGACGGCGTTGTGCTTGATCATAGAGATCGGTTTCTTGATGAATATATGTTTAACAACCTGCAGTTGCAGCAGACTTGTAGTAGGAAGAGACCAATGGATGATGACATTGGTGAACTTGAAGAACTAGCACTTAGAATGATGAGGAATTAATTTTCATAGGGTGTTGCCAATCTTGAGTACGGCGACAATGCAATGAAGCTTTTGATGTGAGAACTTGTAGTCGATATGATGTTTCATAAAATATATCAGACGCGTTTTCTTAGTTTCATAAAATACATTCAATTAAGCGTGTATATATAGCTAGGTATGTGGGAATGCAATAGCATCATAATCCCATTTTCAGATGAATCGGCATCACAAAATACTCCAATCCCGAAAAAAGATTACTATAATCACCTACTTGAGTATCATAATCCACTTATATGTAGTCATAATCATAGTATTGAGCCATAATCACAGTTTTCTGTGCCCGTTTATGATTAATGGCATTGCATGAAAATGAGACGCCATTGGACGTACCTTGGCTGAACCTCATTACCTGGAAATTTGCCGAATGTTAGTGAACAAAACTGAAATTAAACTTTGATGTTCTATGTAACCCTGATAACTAGCTACAATGACAAAGACCTGAAACTATTACTTTGAACAAAGGAAACTGTAATATTCACAGGTACAGCATAGATTCAAGAATCTCACATTCCCCTAATCGAGGTCCAATCATCGCAACCGGACCAGCTGGCACCCTTGCCCGACCTCTAACATTATCATCTGTTTCAAGTTCTACAAAAATTACATGAACAACACTCAACGAATAAACACATTACAGAAGACCTTGCAGTACTGCAGGGCGACGACTCTGAACAATGCATCTCCTGGTACATTAGCTGCCTTGCCGCCTCCAAATATAGATGAGCAAGCACATATAAATAAGCATCTGGAGAACTATGTATAAATAATGAGGTACAAGATACAACAATTGATCAAAAGATGCTTTCGCCAACAGGTCCGGGCAAGCCTTTAATCACATCTCTAAGAGCATAGTAGTGGCTGTCGCACTTGTGATCAAATATCAAGTTGCCCGATAGCAAAATATTTTGAAAATGGTCTCCTGGTTCTCGTTTCAATAGGGTGAAGTATCCGTTGCTTTTGGTTTTGTTGCTGTCCCCGTCTCTACTATGACTCGTGTGGCTTCTCTTCAGATAGTAGATAGTTCCTGGTACAAACAACTCCGCGTGGCTAAATGTAGCAGGTTCTTCCTTCATTTCGGCAGCATTAGGCTTGGATATCGAAGCATCACATGAGCCAACATTCGGCAGATTTTCTGAGGGTACTTCTGTTGACAATAAAACTAATAAGCACGTTGTAATTTATCAGCTTAACTCGAACAAAATCAGCTACTCAAATCAACATCGAATATGGTATCCATCGAAGTTTCAAACCACTTATTTTTAGTAGATGATGTTGTTGACAGACGACAAGAGTATCTTAGAGCACTAGTAAAATTATTTTCAATCCACTAGACTCACCTAGGATGAGTCTTCATTTTGGCATAACTCGCCACGAAAACTGTCGTTTTAAGTGGGGATTAACGCAAGCTTTATGGGCTTGCCAGACCACTTTGTGGTGGTGAGCCCGTCAGCAAAAGCTGGTTTAAAATGTCCTTTCGGTTTGCGGACTATTCGGTTGATCAAAGAAAAATCATTCGGGATTTCTTTTTAAAGAAACTCAAGCTTATGTGGCATAGGATAAGACATAACCCTTAACTTCTAAGGAAAACTTAAAAAGGGTAAGGTGAAATGGGAAGAAAATACTTTTGTATACTCATGGATGACAGCCATCTTTCAAGAATTGCAAGTAATTATACAAGAAAATCCAAAACACAGGAAAGGCTCACCAGGAAAACTTGTCCCGCTCCTGAAATTGGCGAAGTCAGCAACTTTTCGAGCTGCATCCTGTACAGAACACATGACTTGCTTTGCATTGGTAACCAATTCTGCAAGACTTCTCCAGTCTTCCTTCTCGATCACGCTCATCCTATGAACAAGAGGATTAAACAGTAGTCAGATTTAAGAAGAAGAAGAAGAAGACCATAATCTAAAATCAATTTTCCCACAATATGCAATAGTATGCGCCTCCAACACCTCGTTCATATACAACAGGCATTTGTTTCCCCTATCAGATTTAGTTGACTATGTAAGTTCAGCAATATTTGAAACCTGGCTTATATGATGATAGAGTTCAACAATATTCAGACATTCGCCTTTTGACAGCACAAGATAAACAGAAGCATGCCATCGCCTTTTGAGAGCGAAATTTCCCTCATCATAAAAATACACTAGAGCAAAGTACTCATATGAGCGAGCTTATGAAAACACAAAAGACATGAAAAAAGGCCTGGTTCAAATATTCAAGCGGAGAAAGCAACAGTGGGTAAGAAAAAGTTTCTTGCCAGTCAGTTTGAACAACTTCATTCCTTAATCTTGCTAACGAGGCCACACTAAGACGAGGTATGATATCGTCCTGCAAACACAAGTACAAAGCACAAATAACTAGTTTTATTTTGAGGTGTCAGCATTTACATGCAGGAAAAGGGCCCACTTAAACTACAATGTTTTGTAGACTTGTCAAAAGGATGCACATGCCAACCTTTTTCTTATTTGATAAGTATTTGAATTAACATAGGCAACAGACCTGCATAACTACGGTGGTGACATACGCAGAGCAGCTCTCTGCGAGTTCTCTAGAGACACAAGGTGGAGTAGCATATCCAACAGCATGAACTATATCAGGATCAAACCCCAACTCTTTTTGTGATTTTTTCTTGAGCATAATAGCGAGCAAAGACACTGTAGCAGCTCCAAGAGAATGACCAACAAGCCGTAACCTAAACCCCTGCAGATGGACTAGGATCATACCCATAAAAGTGAACTTATAGTAATTGAACACATAATATAAGTGTAATGCAAGTGAAAATTGGAAATTCCACCACCTTGTGTTCATCCAAACACTTCTTTATGGTTCCCCCGATCTCATGAGTAAGAAACCAACGAGCAGCTTCAGCTGTACCAAAGTGGCTCGAATAACCTTCAAATGTGACTTCTTCATGACTTGTAGACACTATATCTGTTATAAGATCGTATACTGTCTGGGTTCCACGGATTCCCAGAATTACTAGCTTCTTGCGGCGATCAATCCCGATGTAGTAACCTGGTCTCATCACACTAGAGTTCTTCACAAATTTCAAAACATCACATCCCCGAAGCATGGTGTATTTGGCGAGGCTTGCTGCCCCATCTTTATAACACCCTTTTGCTAATTCCAAGTAGTAGATGAGATCTTGCACCTGGGTTTGGGTACGGCAGATAAAGAACATTTAGAGCACAAGATGAACATATGAAGATTATCCGCAAAGTAAGGTTAGGTTCAACCCATATGCTATTCCTGAACAATAAGTAGACATATTATTCAAATGCTTACCAATGGTTCTGAGGAAACCTGAACACCTTTCACATCCTCAAGGGAATTTGTAGACGCCTGACGAAGATAAATAAGGTATAAACCTATTGTGAGATCACTTAGGCTCCACTCCTGAATTCCAAGCTTGCTTCTTTGAATGCTAGCAAGAATCTCTGCAAGTGAAAGGCTACTTGGAGGAGTTTTGATCTCAGAGCTATTCCCTATAGTGCAAAATAGAGCCATTAATCCCCAACTCACTGTTATAATGAAGTATGTAGCAAGAGGACAACAAACGTCACCACATAGCCGTGGCCGACCACCATCTAGTAACCTAAGTAATAAGGAAAAGGATGATAAGGGACCGAAGCAAAGTGCAGATCATAGTCATGTCATATAAAAGCTAATTTTAATTCATCCCATCCAAATGTGTGATCCAAAATTCCGAATGGCTCACAACACCTTACCTACTGGCAGAGCTCGCCGAAAAAGTTGTAGAGCAGGTTCAACGGCCTTGGTGAGCCAAGCAAGGTCCGACTTCCATTTATTATCATCATCATCAGAGTTGTATCTGCTGAGACTTTCCCTTCCAAGTTTCATTCTTGTGGGCAATGTACTTGCATCTTCAGCTACAGGCGATACCACTTTATCTGTCTGCGATGATTGAGACAGATACCTATTCAGAACGCTACACACAAACTGTCTATACGAGTCCCCTTTCTTTAGCAAGCTGCCACTAAAATCTGTAGCCAAGAACAAAACAATCAGAAAAGTATTTATGCATGCAGATAGATTTAATCGGCTAAAGATCAACTAATCGAAGGGTAGGGAGCAATAATAAGGCACCCAAACAACCCAGTAAAATCTCAACAGAGCAGATGCAGGACAAACCATAGAAACAAAAAGCAGGAAACAGGAAGCACAGACATCCCTTGAAACAGGAAACTCCAACCAGCAAGGTTGGGAAACCCTTTTAACTTGAAATTAAGATTACCGTCTGTAAGCAATTAGAAGCAATTTATACTCAATTAGTCAATTGTCTAATCGAACACCGAATGTTCATTCAAGTTCCCAGCTTTTAGACACTCCGATGCACCTACCACCTAAAATACTGTGCTAATAGTTTCCTAAGAATGCGTGCACTGTTGAAACACAGGGCAGCCATCCATTCCCGAACTGTTTCATATCCCAAAGGAACATAATACCGCTGAACACGTTCTATGATAAAAAAGAAAAAAGAAAAAAAAAGAGCTGATAGGATGAATGATGAATCACGGAATAATGTCAGATGAAAAACGAAAGTGGCAATATTTAGGGATCCTGTCTATGCAAAATTCAAGCCCTTATAAAAAAGAAAAAAAAAAAAAAAGAGCTGATAGGATGAATGATGAATCACGGAATAATGTCAGATGAAAAACGAAAGTGGAAATATTTAGGGATCCCGTCTATGCAAAATTCAACCCCTTTTTCTAGATACGACAGACATCAATTACGCAATAGCTATTCAGATCAATGTCCATCAGACCTCAAATTGCGGCGCGATTGCTGATTCCAAAAGTTCAACACAGGGTAGTGAGCTCAATATAAGGGTTCTAAATATTATAAAGCACAAAATTCCTACAAAAGAAGCATAGAGTCTATAGACATTCACAGCGACTTTTATCTAGCCAAGCTTTAAATGGTGGCTAATGCTAGTTTTTGTGACTTGTATAGAATATCAAGTAAACCTTTAAAGCAAACTTTAACAAGCAGGGCGCCAAGGACTTCTGCAAACATCATAGAAGAATCAAGCTCAAATTCGACCAGCTAACTGAATAAGCTAGTTTCTTTCCACAATTTTAAAGCACTCAAGCACAAGAAGCCGACAAAGTTAGAATAAGGTTTTATCAAGAGCTAGTTAGAATCAAAGTAGCAGGATCAGAGTAACAAACTGAGAAAAATAGTATCGTGGAATTGAATGGTAACATTATGATCTAATCAAGATAACATGAGCGTATATGATAGCTCAATACCCATCTCTCCCCACAATCAAGATCCACAGTTTGATAATTCACTAATGCTCTACCACCTCAATGCCCAAAACTCCGCAAATGACGGTTACAAGATTCCAACTCATGATTGATCATTCCCTATAGCCAAAATTCACAGTTTCATCACTGAGCATTTGCCCTAGCATCCACAACCGGATCCAATCCCTGATTTATGAAACTATACCCGAATGTCCAATCAAACACCAAATCCCAACCTACCAATCACAGCAAAACCTCCCAAAACTAGAACCCATCATTCACCACCCCATTCCAAACACTACCCAGAATCCCAAATCATAAAAACACCCAGCATGATAATACATAGACATTGAATCAAGTGACATAAAGAGCTAGAAACAAGACACTGTTCAATCAAATATTAAAAAATGAGAGAAGGGTAAAGGGGAATTGCACAAAGGAGATAACCTAGGCTGTTGATGAAGCGCTTGATTGATTTGTTCGCCATTTTTCAGATATTGCTTTGCATGTGGAACGTTGCGGGCTGGAGAATGACGAAGGTCGAGCGATTGTCGCAATTTGACCCGCAGCATATGCTCTCCTTAAAACTTTCTTCACTGTCAATTTATTCCTTTGCGGTCCATTTTTGTTCTCGTGATCTCGTAACTAGAACTGGAAATTCGATTCTCTAAGCACGTACCCGTTATAAAATTTTTACAATCTTTTATCATTTCGATTGCATTAAAGTTTTTATAATATATTTATATTTGAAAAATATTCGTATGTGATTAGAAATTAAAGATATTAAAAATTAAAATTGAAGAAAAAAATAAGTCTAAATTTATGTATAGATATTAAAATAATTATGAAATGAAAGAACTATGACCAACTACAAATAGATCTATACATGATTAATCATAAGTTCTAAAAATTTATTACTTCCTTTGTCCCGTAAACAATACAACAAAAAATGTTTGCACATGGATTAATGAAAAGATGAATTTTTATATAAAATGCAAAAATTGCTCTTTGCACATATGAGAGGGAAAAAAAGTACCTATATAATATTATCAAATATAAGATACGAGAGAGGGTTATCCTGTAATACTAAGTGATATATATATAGATATTATCCATGTGAGAGAGAGGAAAAAGAAGTAAAAAATTATTACTCATTTCGTCTCAAAAAGTAAAATAATTTTTTAAATTGATGCATTCCACAAAAGTTAAAAACCCTATTATAAATGGCAACTTTTGACATCGAAATTATTACTCTTTTTGTACCGTGAAAGATGCAACACTTTTTTAATTTGAATATCTCATAAAAAACACAACATTTTTATAATTAGAAACTTTTTTCTGTAAAAATATAAAACACTCTTATTTTTTTATTTTATATCACATCAATTTAACCCATCATTTTTTTTCTTTTTTCTCACTTATATCTCTCACACAATCCAAAGGATAAAAAAAATTAATTTCATAAAATTCAACACACATGAATTTTCGATCAAAGTCAAAATATTGTAGATTTTCTATGATATATCTCATTATCATTTTTTTTGTCATCTGTTTATTTATAAGAAAAAAATTATTTTATACTAAATTTTTATTATTTCATTAATATTCATACATGATTTCTGTATTGTATTTTTTTTTAAGATCGAAAAGATATATTTTTTGAAACGTAGGAAGTAGAATAAGCTAAAGCTTGACTAGGCCCACCAGTCTGAGAACTTGATGGGGTCGCACACTCTTACCACAATAAGGGGCACTTCGACAGTTCTCATCAGACCCATTATAAACCCCACGTGTCAAAAACCCTAAACCCTAAAATTCGCACCCCGCCGCAAATTCCCCACCTCTACTCCCAATCCTCACCGAATTCCCATAAATTTACAATCTTTTCTTGTCGATTTGCAAAAGCATCTGTGTTTCTCTTTCAGGTATGTTAGATTTTAGTCGAATAGAGAAATCGAGATGATGAGAACTTTTGCCCAATTGGGTTTGATTGCCGCGATGATGGCGATTATCATGTATTAGCTCTAGCTGATCGTTTTCTCCATTGCCCGATTGAGATTATTTTGAGTTCGTTTGCCTTTTCTGCCCATTTGGAATTGAATGTAGATTTGTGATTTTGAGATATATGTCAAATCTTCAGCTACCCAATTGCTCAGTTAGCTTTGATTGAAATTTCTATTTCAAAATGTGGTATTTTTAGTGTTTGGTACATTGATTTAGTGGATGTTGATTGAGATGATGATTGATACTTGTTGTTCCATCTATGATTATCACTGGAATGATGGTGCGTTTGATACGTATTCGTACTCTGATCAATCTCATCCTCTACAAAATCCTTTCTTTGCACACTTAGCTGCATAGCTTAATTAAGTGCTGTTTTTTTTTCCACTGATATTTTACCATTACTTGCTGATTATTGTTTGATAAGTGCCCCCACTGTGGTTCGAAGGCGATCATTATAAGCATGTACAAAGTTGCTTTGATTAATTTGAGGGTGTTTCTTCGGTCTTTGCATGACAGATTTTGTTAAATTTGGAGAATGATGTGATGAAAAATGCGTTTCCCTATTGGTTAGATCACCAGAATGATGGTGTCATATGTATTCGTACTGTCTGATCATTCTCATCAACCATTGGCAGCAGGGTGGTAAAATGAATTTAATATTCCATCATCTCATACTTCTTACAATATATACGTTTTCACCACTATGTTCTGTCCTCTTCAGACGCGACTAGTTGTGGTTTTCTCTCATATATATATATATATATATATATTGGGAGGTGAGGAAAGCATAATGCATATTTTAAGTCATTAGATTGGAATTCAAAGCGGAAGAGAAATATAAAGAATACAAAACATCATGTTATTGTTTCAGATGCTTTAAACAGTTTTCATGTCTCATTCAGCATAATCGGAGGCACAGTAATTATCATAAGACTTTACCTCTTGTTATGGGGCAAGGGTGGTGTTCGGGACAAATGCATGATGGAATCCTAAGAGAAACCAAATATGCCCAAGGACGTCCATAACGTAACAGATCTGAAGACAATGACAGTAGAAGACAGGGACATACCATAGTGACCCATGATGTATTGCAATATGGTGATGACAATAACTTTTTGACGGCGGAAATATATAGTATCTAACACTGCATGCGGCACAGATTAGATTCAGAAGGTCTATTTTGCTTGTTATTTGTACAAGGTATGAAACAGAATCATGCTGCATCATGTTTGTTCTCTCCTGTAATGGTAGTCTGGTGTTTTCCCTTTCCTGGAAGATATCTATATTGGGAAACATCAAGTAAGCATTCTGAGTGCCTGGTTTGTTCCATCGCAATCAAACGGCTTCAATTTGAAGCATAATCAGCATATCATGTCCACAAGCAATAATCAGAACCACTAAACAATCAGGATGTAAAATACCTTAAGATGAAAGAAAACGACTTCATAATGCAGCTTGCATCAGCTCTCCTGCCAACATGATTAGCCATCTGTGTCAACCAACAAGCATCGCACAAAAATAATTAAGAGATATGCATCTTCGCATATGGATAAATTTTCTGTAAACAAGAGAGCTAATTGCCACCCCACCGAAACATCAAGCCTTGTGCAAAGGACCAGAGTTTGGATTTCAGATAATGAACATAATTACAAATAACATGAGAGGGTAATCTGCAAGGACAGGAATCTCTCACAAGTTCCACAAACAGATTCTGTACGCTTTGTGTTCATGAGACTATCATAGAAACAACACACTAGATATCCGTTAGCTTGTTAGCAGAGAACATTATTTCGGACATCCAATCCGACACTCAAGTCAAGACCAACCTGTTAGCAACTAATTGTATTACAATGGTTGGTGTTATTGTGCCCTATTTATAAGCCATAGCCTCTACACGGCGACATCATGATCTTCCCCCTTTTGAGTAAATTTAAGATCCTTAATAAAAGTTCTTTTGAGTGGTGACCATCCACAGGTCTGCAATCTCTTTTTAAAAAAAGATTAATACGGAAGGAATTTCTCCTTGGATCACAGAATATCCCGTGAATCTTGAGACCATTTAAACCGATGGAAGCTAATGGGCTCAAACCACCACTAGTTAGTTGAACACTCCCAGGAATCAAATTCCCAACCTCTTCCTTGGAGATGGAGCCGTTGAGTAGTGGGGCTGGGGTTGCCCCCAAATAAGCAGCCTCTTTGGTAAGGGTACACCAACAGAAAAGGACTGTCATTGATAAAAGAAAAAACCCCCATCATCCTAACCTGTGACCTTTACTAAAGATCTGACAAATGCAAAACACACGCTAAAGCTCACAGGAAAAGATCCTCTTAAAAAATGCATTGAATGCCGTCTAATGTGAATGACTGAGAATGAGATAAAGCGAAGGTGACCTATGACGGACTGATGAGCCATCTTGTTTCAGTGTACGTAAAGCGATAATATTAAGAATCTGAAAGAGGTACAAGGGAGTTGCATTTTTCGAATCTTCACATACAAGACCTGAATACACTAAATGAACCCTAAATCCAAATACAACAGAGGGATTTGGAACTCAAAGCTGCAAATTTTGACAGACAGATATTTTGCCCAAAGATTTCTAGGAGTTTCATGGAAACAGAAATCAAGAGAATTCAACTAGTAAAGGCTAACAACAATTTAAGGCAGAAATCCACTAGGAATATACAACTTCTGAGATTGAACTAGCGGAAGAGCCGAGGAACTGATCTTTTCGGCACTTTGCCTTCAAGCTTCAGCCTTCTATATGCTTCTCTGATATGGCTTGGCCTAATAGGGCCAGACTCCCTCCTCTCTGTCATCACTACTCTGGCTGCATACCATTGAACACAAATCAAAGATCCATCACCCAACAACAGAACCAAAAAGCCAAGCCTTTAATATATGGGAAATGATAATGCCAAGGCAGAAAATGATCTATCCAAGGCACTATACTCACAATGTATTTTTGGACAAAAAATACCATCCTCTCACACGATGCCTTGGATGCATCAATTCTCGTCTTGCCTTTATCAATTCCCTAATTTATTATGTAAGGTCTTCTCGACAAATATCCTGACTAATCAACATTGAAATGCCAGATAGAAAAATCACTCAACGTTCAGTTCAAGAAGATCAAATTTCCTAGTTCATACTGGTGTGGTGCTATATGATGCACTACGTGTATTCCAATGATAACCAATCAAAGATGATCTACTGTATTATCCTTCTCTGTCGATGAAGGGCATGACTGATAAAAGTTGTTTTGCATTGTGTACATAATACCGTTCAGTAGGAAGCATAAACCTTTTTCTGGTATCCAACAGTGTATTTACCTGTCTCAACGAGCTCCCCAACAAACATCTTTGCTATTCCAGATACTACAATAGTCGTGGGCATAGAGATCTTTTGGCTGCCAGTGATGCTTACAAGCAACTGCATAGAAATGAGACTATCAGAGAAGATATGAGCCTGGCAAGCATGAAGACAACGTGCTAAACAGAATCAATATTATACGGCGTACAATTTTCGACTCCTGGAAATCTATTGCAAATGCGCTAAACATTTGAATATAGAAATTCTCCATAATATGAAAAGAACTTCCGAGTAAAAAAAAATCCTAGACATGTGCTGTGCTTTATGATTCAGAGTATACATTTTCTGCTTCTCTTAGTAGGTTAGCAGGAACACTCTGATTTTTCCCCAATGTAGAAAAAATAAGTGGAAAAAGAATAGAGAACACCAAGAGTTGCTTTTTCCTCAAAGATAATATTTTTTTTATCATAAACAAAATCTCATGAAAAGGAACCAATAAGATAAGTCTGATACCTCAAAATTCTTCAGCATGTTTGTTAAACTACAACCAAAGAAATGCTCGTAGTTACTCCAAAGAATACTTACACATATGCAAAAGTGCCCTGGTCTGATACCTCAAAATAAGACAAATCTTTCAAGGAAACCCACCGCATGGGAACAATGTATTGGAATATAGCAGAATATCACAAAATACTTTTCCCAGGTTCGCACACCAAAGATTCACCAAATATACCAAGGGAATCACTTTGAACTGCATGTTTCACTGAAGTATACGAGTTGCTATATTCTTAATGGTCCTTGCTGTATACAAGGATACTATTTACAGCGGCAAGAGCATAATTTAATGGACATTTCTTTGCATATAGATTTTGGATGAATTCGATAACCATGAGCAAGAGTATATAAAGAGATAGAAGCATACCCTCTTCATACTGGACTTTTGGAAACCAGACCTCCTGAAGGATTCATAACGATTCATTTGTTGTTCTGTAAACTGAGACAAGATAGCCCTGAAAGTATGCAGAAAAGTTGAAGATAAATTTTTTCGTTAACTTTCTACTAAATTCAATGCCATCTATTCTTTTCTTTTTTTCCTTTATTCTTTCAAAAAAGATAACAAGGAAGAACCAATAATAACAACGCTTTCATGGAACACAGGAGATGAGCTATAAATTAGAAAGCAACTATAAGGCCATTAAATGAAAGCAACAAACCAGGTAAGGAGCTATAGATCAGTCTCTTGCCAGGTCATGGCAATTAACATTTTCCTTGGTCAAATAGATGACATAAAGCGGACTCAATAGTGGAAAAGCACTAACCAAATAAAAAAAAAAATCTTTAGACCCTGAACAGGCTTCCGCTTTCACTCCTAATGTTTAAGAACTTACTAGATAACAGCTAGGATGAAATATAAATTTCATTGAATAGTGCAATTATCAAGTTGAAACAAATCATCATTGGCAACTAGCCAATTATTGCTAAATAACTACCCTGAGCATCATGATGAGAAAAAGATGAGAAAATCCAAAGAACGTATTTACTTGAGAACGCAACATGATTTTTCGAATACTATGCAAAACATGTTATATCCCAAAGACACCGAATTGGATGGATCGAATATCTACTAACTAAAAGTTTACAAACCATGGGGCAATTACAGAAGCATCATGAGATTAGAAACGTAAAGATGCAAGGGCATACTGCATCTTGGCCAGTTTGTCAGGATCACCAGTAGATGTTGAGAGCTTCCCAAGCTCAACATCCATGTTATCTTCCTCATCATCCTCATCTTCTTCCTTAGCCCTATTGTTACTCCTACTAGTCCCAGCAACATCCGACGGACCAGCGGAAGTTGATGCCACGTGGAGATGACCACTAGAATCCATGCCATCAACTTCCTGTCGATGGATAGCGCTTGAGGCAGCAGGATTTTGAAATTCACTATCATCAGCTGCGAGAGGAGAATCCGGTGGTGATTCCTCTTGCTCCTCGAATGCAACCTCAAATGGATCCTTGGACTGTTTCATCGTGACCTCACTGTAATTGGAGTACACATAGTCAGAACTTGATGATTGATGAAGTGAGAAGGAAACACCTCATTTGATAAAAGGGAGACTTGCTTTCAGAATAGCAACATCAAATAAAACCATAGAACACTACCAATTCTGCCAACCCAAAACTATTACTATTTCAGCAAGCTACAAAGCTGCACAATAAACAAGAAGAAAAATAAACCAAGCCAATATCCCAATACAGGGATCATCTACATGATCACAATGGCATAATTCTCCTCTGCCTTCTACAACGTCCTTCGTGAAATGATGATACGCCAAATTACATTTTTAGGGTTTTTCAAGCTCAAAGGTATCCTTCTTCCTCTTATATTTGACTCGGAACCCCTTCTTTCGCAACTCCTTACCGGTGCTACAACAGATCTAAGCTTAACATGTTCGTACCACCATAACCGCGACAATCGCATCTCCGTGTATTGATGCAAGTTTGCAACCCTAATTTTCTGTCGTATAACTTCATGGCAGATCCAATCACTCCTCACATCACCTCACATTTTAACAAAAATACACGAACAACTACTAACTACACCATTCAAGGTAAAATCACACAAATCCACAGCCAAACCCGCCCAAATCCAACACGAAATCATATCAGCCAAGGAATTAGGAGATCATAGTTACGATACCGAACACAATGAAAGAAATTTTACCGCTTTCTTACGGCGCAACGCTGATTCCGGACTTCGCTGCTGCCGCTGCTCACCGCCTTGTTGTCTGCTTGTTTCGGCTGTAGAGGAGGAGTGGATATCTGGTTGCGACCGGAGATGTGATTTGCGGCAGGTGGCGATTTCCGCCGCCGGCGTCGGAAGAGGTGGGCGGAGGAGGTGGTGGGGAGATTTGGCTGGCCGCTTTGGGGTTTTGGAGATGGAGATGATGGTATGGACAAAAATGGTTTATTCAATTCAACCACAAAAGTCTTAGTAGTAAATTTCATGTGTATAATACATTCGTCCTAAAATTATTATAATACTTTGATCGGAAGGTTTATTAAGATAATTTTGGACTCGTATTATGATATGATATTATTATTTTTTAAAATATAATGAAATATTAATTATAGTTTAAGTTATTTATTTAAACCCTACACCAGTAATATAATTTTTATACGTTGTGAAGATGAATAACGAAATATCTTAAAATACGTGTTGAATAATATAAAAAGTGATTTGTTGTATTTATTATGTGACGAAAGGAATATAATTGACTAATTTGTATTTTTTACAATATGAAATTTAGAAAGTTTTTATTCTGATGATGCAGATCTATTCGTTTTGTTATCAAAATTAATAACTTTTTGTTATGGGATTTCACCTCACCCTACATGACAAACAACTCATGATCAAATTCATTGGATGTCAAGCTGTTAAGTGAGATACCCGTCACTCCAATTGATATCTAATAGTGTTCGGTAACTTCAATTGACCAAAAAATGATTTATTCAAAATAATCTTTAAGAAATAAATAAATAAATTTCTCTATTTCCTATCATGTAGTCCAAGTGATATAGTGCTAACAAGAGGCACTACGCATTAGCTGTTGTGAAATTTTCTATCTCATATGTTAATTATTTACGATTTAGTTTGATTTGATGTTAAATATTCAAACCAACACAGTATGAATGACGCTCTCTTAATATTTACATAATGGACTAGATTAGGTTTTTTCTAAACCGTTATTTGCTTGTTTTAGCACTCTTCATCATTCTCGCATGCTTCTACTCCGTCTATGCTTAAGAAGACCGCATATAGATCTTTGCTAAAAAAGAACGGAAACACATGAAGTTGAAAGAAATTTATAGATATGACGTCGACTTGATTAAAGTGTTTATGCTTACAACACATACAAATAATGATTGAGCTATATACAAAATCAAGACCGCTGAGCTGCTTTCATCCTTTGTGTTGTTGAATTATCAAGGGCGCTCCCAATTGCTGGTCTTACGTTGTTCACAACGCACCATAAACTTCTCTTGAATGCCTTTTTGTGGAATAGGCAGCTTTCAGCATGTGGTCGTTTCACTTAGCATAAACTTCTCTTGGTTGTCTTTCTGCAGAATAGCCAGATTTCATCATTTGTGGACCATTCACTTATACCAAAATTTGGGAAATATACCAAAAATTAAAGACTCAATTTGTTAATGGTCCGGATTTGGTCTTATTACGGTCCGGTAATGGTGCGGTTTCGATCCCAATTCGGTTCCGATCCGTGGTCCTTGAGATAATCGGTTTAGCTCAGACCCACATGATCGGTTCGGTATTGACTCGGATCGCCACATCATCATCGATACGGACCGGTTCACGGATCATACGGTCAAGTCTAATCCGATCCCACGATCTAACCAGACCACTATCCATCTCTAGCTTTGGGAAAGATGTTCTAGGCTGCGATTGGGGATTGGGTTTTTAGGGTAAGGAAGCCCGCGTCAGCTTGTGGACTTGTGCTCAAATAAAGAAAACTTAATTTTTTTTTATCATATTTCTAAAAAAAAAAAAAAGTTTTATCAAATACAAACTATATTAGTCAAATACGTCTAGTCTCAAATATAATGAGATGATAATTTTCTATTTTTGTTTCATTCACTCATGAAACAGAATTATTTGATATTTTTTTATTTTTTATCTTTTAAACGGATGAAACAGATAAAGAAAACATAACCAAAAAAGTGGTTTTCTGTTTCTGTTTCATCTTAGTATAATATTCAATATTTTTTTATACAAAATATTTTATTTTCTAGAGTGATTTTGATATTCTTTACATGTTTTTTGTTTTCGTTATATTTTGATGTTTTTCAGTTTTAAATAGTAATACCAAACATTCTTTAAGGACTCGTTTGATACACGATTGGGACAAATAGTAAATGAATTGATAATCCCTTCACTATTTATACGTGAGATTATTTATCCCATCCGACCTATATCATGTGATATTTGCTATGAATAAGAATGTGACAATCATACTCCGTGGTCAATGATAAAGTTCGACGACGGGCGATGATGATGGTAGGCAATGGCTGCTAGTGGTCTAAAACGGAGATGATCGACAAAAGTCAGAGATCGTCAATGGTGGTCAGTGACGATTGATGGCGGTAGGTGATAAGTGTTGATGGGGTCGGAGGCGGTCGGTGGTAGGCGATGATAAGGTCGATGACGATCGCAGCCGGCAACGGTCGGCCAATGATGGTGGTTGGTGGTGGCCGATTGTGGTGGAGGCTGTCGGCGGTGGTCAATAGTGATGTTCGACGACGATCGACAACGATTAACGGTCTGCGATGGTCGGTTGATATTAGTTATATTGAAGTTCTTATCCCGATAGACAAGATAACTAATGATGCGAGGGGACGTGGAGTTGATAATGAGGGGATTAGAGGTATTATCTTTTATAAAGTATTAATAATCCATGTATCGTTTTTGTTGCCGAACACACGATTATCGGGATTATTTATCAAATTTCTCTTTATCTTGTGTATCAAACGTGGCCTAAATATTTCTTACGTTCCAAGACAAAGTTCGCTTTGAAGCTTAAGACGATAAAATGTTTTATCATAAGAAAAAGGAGTGTGTATCGGATATAGGTGTGTTTAGTAATAAATAAATTATTGAAATTAAATGACAAAAGATAAATGGTTTGGATTAAACATCGGATTCTAATCTCAACTCGTCATTTCTGTTGTTTTAAATTTCCATTATTCATTTATTATTATACACATCTATATTATGATATGTATTTCTTAAACTCTTTTTTTAAGAGTTCATTATAAAGTATTAATAAGTATGTAAATTGTACTATATTTCGAGTAATAATGAATGTATCAACCATCACTATATATCTGGAGTTTAAACAAGTAGTTTAAAACAACTCAAGTAATAATTGTTCAGAACACAAGTAGTTTTCAAAATTTGGGTTCGAGTTTAATTTATGCAAACAACTCAAATTCAATCCAATAATATGTTCGAATTAATGAGAACTCACAAAATCGTATTTTGATATGTACATTTATTTTATGTTTAAACCCAAATATTATTCGATATGAGTTGAATAGTAACTATTCAACTTGAGTCTGAGTTCGTTAATACTGGATTCAATTCCACTCGATTGGATTACATAAAAACTTAGATTAGGTCACATAAAAAACTTTGTAGCGCAAAGGGGTTTTCCGAGGGTTTTGTGCTCACCCTTTCCCGATTTGGCCCTTCCACTACCACCATGGCCACCGCCATCAGAACCGCCGCCGCTGCCGTCAAAACCCTCCCCTCTTCCTCCGTCAAAACCCTCCTCTCTCGTTCCCTCACGGCCACCTCCGCCGCCGCCTCTCTCCTCACATCACCACCTAAACCGCACCCTGAAACCCCATTTCATCCCACCCCATCTCGCAATTTCACCACCCAATCTACCCTCCCCACAAACCCTGCTCTCCCCTCACGCCAACGCAAACTGAAACACAAATCCAACCTCGAAGATGCCTTCGAAGCCGCAACCGAGCTCGACGACATGATTACCAAGTTCGAGGCGATGAACACCTGTTTCGACGAGCGAGAACTCGGACTTGCTGCCCTGAAAGTCGGGCTCAAGATGGATCACGAGGGGGAGGATCCCGAGAAAATAATGACCTATGCGACGAGAGCGTTGAACGCGCTCGATCGCGAGGGGACGGAAGGGATCTCGCTTGCTATGGCATTGCATTTGATGGGGTCGGTTAGTTATGGAATGAAGAGATTCGGGGATGCGTTGGGGTATTTGAATAGGGCGGTCAAGGTTTTGGGGAAGGAAGGGACAGAGGAGGAGGAGGAAGCGAGAAGGCCTGTGATGCATGCGGTGCAGATGGAACTAGCGAATGTGAAGAACGCGATGGGGAGGCGGGAGGAGGCGTTGGTGAACATGAAGAGGGGGTTGGAGATCAAGGAGATGATATTGGGGGAAGATGATGTTGAGGTCGGGAAGACGAGTAGGGATGTGGCGGAGGCTTGTGTCACGATATTGGACTTCAAGGAGGCATTGCCGCATTGTTTGAAGGCGTTGGAGATACATGAGAAGCAGTTGGGGAAGAGCTCTGCTCAGGTGGCGCACGATAGGTTGTTGTTGGGGGTTATTTATACGGGGATGGAGGAGCACGAGAAGGCGTTGGAGCAGAATAGGTTGGCGCAGAGGACGTTGAAGAGTTGGGGGTTGAGTGCGGATTTGTTGAGGGCTGAGATTGCTGCTGCGAATATGGAGATCGCTTTGGGAAGGTATGAGGCTGCAGTTAACACGTTGAAGGTTGTTGTTCCGCAGACTGAGAAGGATAGTGAGATCCGAGCTATGGTTTTTATATCCATGGCGAAGGCTTTGGTTAATCAGGACAAGTTTGGGGATTCCAGGAGATGTCTTGAGGTTGCCTCAGGTATTCTAGTGAAAAAGGAGGAGACCAAGCCGTTGGAAGTTGCTGAAGCGTATATGGACATGTCGATGCAGTATGAGATAATGAATGAGTTCACGACTGCTATTTCCTTGTTGAAGAAAGCACTTGCTTTGCTCGAGAAGTTTCCTCAAGAGCAGCATTCTGTGGGGAGTGTTTCCGGGAGGATTGGATGGTTGCTGTTGTTGACTGGTAAGGTGGCGGAGGCTATACCTTACTTGGAAAGTGCTGCTGAGACGCTGAAAGAGAGCTTTGGTCCTCAGCATTTCGGTATTGGGTATATATATAACAATTTGGGAGCAGCGTATTTGGAGTTGGATAGGCCGCAGTCCGCTGCACAGATGTTTGCTGTCGCAAAAGATATCATGGATGTCTCGCTTGGCTCACATCATACTGATTCGATCGAGGCAATTCAGAACCTCTCTAAAGCATATGCTGCCATGGGAAGGTATGATTTTTTCCCAAGTGTTTATCAAGACTACAATGAAACATTATATAATCGAAAATACGAGGCTGATTTTAAATCAGCCAACATGGCTGCCATGAACTGTCGGGCACTGCCACTCTTCATCCTGTGAACTGTATGAGTTATTGCAATTGCAAGTTGCAGTTCCCAGGACGAAGAGTGGCAGTGCACCCACAAATCCCTTGTATACTCTGTGGCTTGAAATAGATATTTATCTCCAGCTTTCACAAACATCTCTGCAAATTGTAGGCTCGTAGTGTTAGTCTGGTTTTATCCTTTTTGAAAGTTCAACCCCTTGCTCATGGTTCTTATTCTCCATATAGACTGTATTGAAGCTCACGTCAAAAAAATCGCTTCACCCCTAGGTGATGTGTTGCTTTGCCTTTGCACTTCAGCTATTTGAAGCACCTTGCTTGTAACACTCAGGCACTTGACGCATCTGATGTTCTTGATCTTCGTATACTTCATCTTTAAGTTCGCATGTGCAATATGGTGCAAGTCATTGCATTGTCAGTTTGGTTGGTGTTAATACTGGCATTAAAATATCTGGGAAGACAAACGATCTTTTCTTTAAATTTTTGAAATGAGAAATGTGGCTCGGCTCAAATGAATATCGGTAAAGTCTACATTGTGTCGCGAAGGATTGCAGGTTGGTGCCTCCCATGTATTCTTATGATGGAGTAGTTTGGCACCTCAGTTTGACCAATCATTCTGTGATCCATCAGCAAAAACCCATCAAAACATTCAACTTCTCTCCATGTCTCCGCATGATTTATGAAAGAGAGCAACTTATGGCTTTTGTGTTCTACATTTGTGCAGCTATGCCCTGGCAATCGAGTTCCAGGAGCAGGCAATAAATGCTTGGGAAGGTCATGGATCCACGGCAGAAGACATGCTCAAAGAAGCACGGCGAGTTCTTGAGCAATTGAAGTTGAAAGTCAGCGGATCCCCCTCGGATAGGGTTCGCACAAAACCCCGGCCATTGCCCCAGACCAGTGATCCTGGAAGAAGCCTTCAGCCGAATGTGCAGTCATCAAGCGCTAAGCCGGCTCCTGTGAACTGAAGCACTCAGCTCCATATATTTTGGTATGCTTCCAGGCCTATACGAGCTCTGGAATGAATTTAGCATGACGTGGATGTGTTCACGGCAATTACTAGGGATGCTGACTTCATGCAGACGAGCTGAAGCATGCCATCAGAACTCGGGTCAGCTTGCTCTCGTATGTTCATCGTCGTAGCCATAAATTGTCTAAAGCACCCGCACCGCAGTCTTTTCGAATCACATTTCGTGATTTAATCAAGGTTTTGTTTTGTACAATTCATCGTTGTTGATTCTACATTTAAGTTTTCCAATAAGAGGTCTTCAACATGAGATCCCTAGAGGAAAAGGTTGTAATGTTGTACAATGCAGCATGATAGCATCTAAATGTCATGTTTGTAGAGTTACTCATCTGTTTAGTCTGGGATGTTTTTACTAGTTCATGATATGATAACAGCTTCTCGTTTGTCTTTGATGGGACATGTGCTTCTGGTCTGTACATACTTCTAATTTTTATACCACTGTGCAAGATCATAGGGTAAATTATATTAAAATATCTAATAGAAGTTTATGCTTATTCTAGCTTTTTCAGTTCATAGGTATGAAACTGTAATATACACATATGTATGTGTACTGTGCACATCCATGACTGTAGTTCACAGATGGTAAAACCTAAATGGAAACTCGAGAGCACCTATGGGATCTCAAGGTTTCTTATTCAATGTATGCCGAAAGCAACATAATTTTTGATGTTGTAAAAAACTTGCAAACAAACTTAACTCCTTAAAAACCGGATGTCAAACACATGACTAGAATCTAAATGATTCAGAAAAATAATACTCCATGTATATATAATAAATACAATATTTATTTATTTGTATCATCTTAAAAGTACAACACATACGCATTTTTTTAAGAAAATTTTTAACATAAAAAATAATAACAATAAAATTGTTAAAATATATTTCATTAATTTTTTTAAACTGTTATAATAAAACTCATCATAATTATTAAAAAAATATTTTTTTAATTAAAATTCACATAAATTTAAGCTTCATAACAAAAATTCCTAATTTTTGCATTTAATCTGCGAACGGAAGAGCAGTAGAGTTGACCTTTCTTGATCAGTGTCTCTCCTCACTAGTCACTACCGGCAACAAAAATCAAAATCCCTCATAGTCATAAAGCCCAACACACCTCAACCTGCGACACAACGCAACACAATCCCACCAAACCCAAACCCCACAATGGACTCCTCGTCGAGCCCACAGCCACGCCCCTCGCGCCACAACCACAACAACCACCACCACCGCGGCCCCGTGAGGCGGTGGCGGAGAAAGTGGGTCCTCGTCTCCTCCACCGCCTCCTCCTCGCCTCCTCTCAGCAGCCGCCAGCTCCGCAACACCACCTCCACCAACAGCAAGAACAAGAAGACCGATGCTGCTAATGGGCCGGGGATCATGCTCTGTAAGTGGACCCCACTGCCCGAGTCCGAGGGTGGTGGTGATGGTGCGGGAGAGGAGGCGGCGAACCGGCGCAGGTTCCGGTACACTCCGGTGAGTGTGTTGGTGGTTTTTGGACTTAGTGGAGTGGTTTCAAGATTTTGCCATCTGTGGCAACTTAGGTTTTAATACCGTCTGGAGCATAGTAACCGAAAAGTGATCGATATAAATATCTCTATTAGTAAAAATAATTATTAAAATTAAATAACAAAAAATAAATGATTAAAATTAAAAAAAAATTATATTATAATCTTAATATTTAATCTTAAACCTTCATCCATCATCCATCAACTGTCCAAATTCATTAATATTCCAAAATTGGTGTAACTGTTGAACACAACCAACAAATACACACCTATTTTGCCCTTATAGTAACACAGTATGTTATACAGTAACTCTAAACATCAGCTATCCTTCCAGTTTTGTTTCAGAATGATCTGGGCAACCTCTGCAGCAGACCTGCTTCCATGGTGAAACAGCCTCCAGTTGCGCTCCCGCCAGATCATGTAGATAAGGGTACCATGACACTTCCTTCTAATACTCATCAAAACAAATCTCCCTTGCATCAATTTATTAACCCATTGAAACCAGTCATCCCAAGCACGAACACCAAGACAAAACTTCAACACTTCAGTAACAAGCCAAACCACTCTTATGGAATAGGTACATTCACAGAATATGTGTTTATGCGCCTCCTTTTCCTGCTGGCATAACAAACACATCATCCACCACCATAACAAACTTGGCCAATCGATCCTTCCTTCTCAGTCTTCCCTTCATAGCTTAGCCATGTGATGATAGCATGACAAGGCTAGATGTCTTTGTCCCATACATTTTTCCACCACTTCCATTTACCCACAGGAGCCCTAAAAAGAGAGTAAGAAGCAGCAGCAGAGAGAACGTTTATATCAGGTTGAGTAGCTATTAGACTCAGGTATTCCTCCTTAATTCTCATTAAACCTCTCCAGTACCAGCTATCTGTACATTTACCCACCACATCCCATACACACCAGCTATCTGTACATTTACCTCAACCACCCATTTATCACTAGACATACTTATGTAATGATACATATTTTCTTAGCCCGCATATAAATCATATATATTTTCCAGTTTATGATTATTTCGTAAGACAATCAAACAATGTTTTTTTTGAAAAAATTGTCATGAAATATTAAACGATGGTTTAAGTTATATATTACTAATTTTATCATTTAATATAAAAAATAACACATTAAAATACGTAATGAATAATGCGTAATACCACAATTATCATGGAATGGAAAGAGTAATTTGAAAAGTAATCATTAAACACTTGAACCCGTCCAACTGAAAGTTCAACCTGAAAGACGTGATGAACTTCTACTGACTTTGCTCTTGTTTAAGAGCGCATGATGCACTTTCTGTCATATTTGGAGATCAAACATGATTTTGTTATCTATCATGAAGCACCTTTTTACGCTATCGACTGTCCTGGTCACAGACTGTAGTGATCGAAGAACAGAAAAGGAAAGGCAACAAGAAGATCATCTCTGAAGCTAGACAAGGAGGAAGCCTGAATAATACAGAGAAGCCAACAGTAGAGGACGATGATTTCCTCGAGATGCTGAACACGAACCAGGTTCTAACGAGTGAATCTCAGGTGAGAACCTATTCGATTCACCGGCAGATAACGTTTGATCGGGCGCATGAGATCAAAAGTTCTGCTCTATCGGCACTGGATTCATTCACAGGATTCATGGCTGCAGAATATGAACTTATCTTGCGTTGATGTTCTGTGCAGGCACCAGCAACGGTTCATTCTCTAATATTCGGATGAGAGCCATTTCAGCTTGAACCATAATGTCACATTGTAGAGTAACGATCTTCACACTAACAAGTAGAAGGCGTAGATGCACCAAAGTATAGTTCCAGATCCAGGCAGTATGTGCTAGCACGCATGTTGACAAGACCTGAACTTGAGCTTGCGAAATGGGTAAATGTAGCGTAACCTTGTTCGCTTAATAAGGAGTTGCAGCTCGCTGGTTATCAATGTTTTATCGGTAAATGTAGCGTAACCTTGTTCGCTTAATAAGGAGTTGCAGCTCGCTGGTTATCAATGTTTTATCCTGTAAATGAAATGCCAGTTCATACACTCAAGCAGTCAAGTTTGTCTTCTCCATGAGATGTCTACCTTCTTCAATTCTTTTACCTTTTTGATGTTGCATTCGCAAAATCATTGTTGGAAATCACTACTTATCATCCAATAGATTACACAGAAACGGACAGCAATAAACATAGAAAGTGTCTGTTCATAACCTGGATTGTACCAAGTGTTTTCCATATCCCAAGCGGACAGATTCCAAATCAAAACCTGTTCATCATGGATGAAAACCACCAAACCAAAGATGCTCCAAGAGACATAACTTAGCGTAGGCACACAGGAAACATCAAACGACACCAGGGCACAGGAAATGAAAGAAACAAACAAACATGACAACTTTGCTTTTGATGGGTGTCAAAGGGTGAGAATGTCAAGCGGCTTGCTTGAGCTAATCTGTTAATTGGAGAAATTTTACTCAAAGGATAGTAACAAATTTTTTCAGCTAACATAATAACCCCAATGAAGTTTAGGGCATTAGGACTCGGAACCGTGGTTGGCCTCCGCTGCATGAGTCACTCCAACTTCAGCTGGGCGAATAACTCTCTCGTGGAGTGTATAACCAGGCTGCATTGATCATTAGAAATCATGTACATTAGTGTTTGAAAGGATAATGTTCAGTACAAGATCATGCAGGTCAAGAACTAGATAAATGGCCACATTTTGTTATTTCAAAGACACTTCACAGATCCACTTATGATCAACAGGGACAGCTGCCCTTTCGACATTTGTCGTATAAAGTAGCAATGAGAACGAGATAATCATTCGACAAATCAGAATGGCCATCAACAAAGAGCAAAAGATAACACCAAGAGAAAAACACTACGGCTCAGAGAACAAAAAGGGATCTTGAAACAATACCTTGAGAACAACTGCAACAGTCCCTGGAGCCTTAGACTCATCAGGTACTTGAAATACAGCATTGTGCCTGTTGGGGTCGAATTTCTCGTCAATTGGATCATATTTCTCTAATCCAAATTTTTTGAAAGCCTGAATAACGCAACGCAAGCAATGATATAAATTAACTTTGCTCTGTTAACCAACAGACAACATCGCTCGGTAATATCAGTCTGAATAATGATATTCAATGAACAGGTGTTGTTTCATTCAAAAAAAATGAGGTTCAGACATTCAGACCACTACAAGTACCACAAACCAAACATAAATAGATCAAGGAGCGGATTTGTTCGGAAACATAGTAAAAATCACGAACCAGCATGAAAAAGCGAAGAAGGAAGGTGGAATACAATAATGCCAACAGACCAACTGAAGCAATCACACAGCAAGTACCAATACGACAACGATCTTACCTCCAACAGTTGCTTTTCTGTCATCTCTACACCTTCAAGTAGTGTCTTGAGAAGCGGCACAGCTCCAGTGGTGTCTGTGGCCGCATCAATTTTGGCAAAATTTTCTTTCACAGCTGAAGAAGCTCTGCCTAGATTATCTGCAACATCCAATAAGCTCTCAGCAAATCCCTGCAGCACAAATCAGCAGTTCGGTTAAGGCCTTTCTGTACGCCACAGAGAACTTTGGGAACTCATCAAGGGATAAAAAAAGAAAGAAAGACTAGATGGACCTGGATGGCAAACTTCTTGGAATTATCTGCTTCACGTCTTGCCCGGTCCATTACATTTTCCATCTCTGCATATGTCCGCAAAACTTTATCTTGCATTGCAGCAATCTCCTTCTGCCTTAGCTTGAGAGCTTCTTCCTTCTCAATCGCAAGTTTGACTAGGTCATCTTTGGATAGGTCGTCAAGATCTCCCTCTGAATCTGAATCAGAAAATGCCATTCTTTTAGAGCCTCGCCTCCGTCTTTTGCCTGGCTCAGATGTAGATTGAGTTCCTGTGCTAGAACCTGATTCATCATCAGGTTCAGCAGCCTTTTCATCTGCAGTTTCTTCTATTTGTGCAGCACTGCCATTCAGCTCAGCATCTGTCCCTTTATGTTCTTCTGTAGACTGGTCATTTTCCTTTTCACTGGATTGCGAGGATGCGGATGACGAAAATCCCAGCCGCTGAAGAACAGCAGGAGCCTGTGGTAGATATCTCAAAAGAGATGCCTGGATAATGTGACAAAACACAGTGTCATGATTATTTTAAAACGACGTAGCTCAGCTTGTGCAAGTAGTATCAATTCACGATCCTTGTACACTCTGAAGTCAAAATAGGCCGCTAAGATTCAAATCAGACCCTGATGCCAACATCCATCCTTTTAGTTATCGAGAGAGAGATAAACATTAAAAATGTGAAGTTCAAACTTCAAACCCTTTAAACCCATCAACAGGACTTACTCAACTCAAAAGAAAAAAGAAGAAGAGGAAAGTATTGGCATTGGACTTTAGCTTTTATAATTTTCTACAATTTTCATACAACTCTTCCCTCAGTTTTTCCAACCGTCCAATGCCAAAAAGAAAACCGGGCAAAAGATAACAAAAGAGTACCTTTTCCAATGGTCATCGGACCAAATATCTAGTAACAACATAGGTGGAAACGATATAAAGAACAAAGGGGTTAGTAACCCATTAAGACAGACATTAGTACACCAAACGTGTATTATATGGAAAAACACATCAAAACTCCAAGCATTTACTACTTACTCCGTCCCACAATAGATACAATATATATTTATTTTGTATTATTTCATACGTATGAACACAAATCTCGTTTTCATATCAAATCTGTCTGATCGTCTTGCGACATGTATTAGGTTGAAATACGCAATTTACACAATCATTGATGTTTCACGATAAATTTATAAAAAAAAATTACGTTTGATTATCGTTAAATTTTATATAGACATACATGTCATGTCAAAGTGGTGTATCTATTATGAAACGGAGGGAGTAATAAAGAAAGTCACAACAGTTCTGATCTATTCAATTCCCTGAAAGTTAAAACCAAATCAATAACAATAAAAATGAGGCTTTCCTCTCATTAAACAAGTTCTGCTCTCCTTTGAAATGGTGCGCTATCCTCGGTGAAAATCGAAATCCAATCAAATAAAGATCGCATCTTTAACCCCAGCAACATGGTATGCAGCAAACCCGAAAACTAAACCCACAGAAACGACGCACACAAAATTTCACAGTACCCATCCCTCGATTCCATGATCCTCACTTCAATCACATCAATAAAAAAAAACCCAATTCAACAACAAATCGGCCCACAGTCCATTACCCAAAACACAAAATCAGCTCTTATTCCAAAGAGGACGAAGTCCCCGCCCCTCTGATCAGACTCAACGCTCCGATATACAGCACTCCTAAAACCCTAGATAAACCCTGCAAGAAAAAATCCAGCCTTTTCGAAAATATTTCAAAGGGGTAACCTTGGAGGAAGAATCGGACAGGGAGTGGAGCCGATTGGAGACGAATAGCAAGTGGTGGTGGTGCGGCGGTGGAATAGAGATGGGCAAGGGGGATTTCTGGGAGAGGATTGGTAAGTTCCTCGATGCTCGGCTGAGAGCCCTTGTTAGAGACATATTCGGGGAGTTGGGTTTGGAAGGAGAGTGGTGGGAGGTGACGGTGACGGTGGTGGTGAGCGGCCGGCTGCGGGGGCGGGGGAGCAGAAGTGTTGAGAATGAGGCGAAGTGCACAAAAGTATAAATGTGACTCTGAAGTGCTGATCCTTCGCTTTTGATACTCAAATCCGAGATTTAGATTAATCACATATAGTAAGGACCAAACACATTGCTTATTACACTCGGAGGCATGACGTGCTAAATCATGTGTATCGGTCTCTAAAAATATCCATGAAAATGAAAATTTGTTTAAGTCTTTATTCATTAACAAATAATTTTTTATTAAATATTTTTATAATGATCAGATTTATTCTTTTATATCATTCAAATTAAAAGTTAACCATTATTTTTTTACTCCACGTTTCTCAATTATAATTACATCACAACATCAAAATATTTTAACAAAAATATATAGATAGGTTTTTTTTTTCCATCATAGTTTCCTCAATTTTATCACACTTACCAAACTGCCCTACCAGTATTTAGTATTTGTTCTTTGGAGAAGAAGAATTGGCTTGAGCTCTCCTTTCCCCCAAACCCCTCCTTTTGCTTCCCCTTCCTCACCCTTATCCCCCTCTTCCCAAAACACTCCATGAACTTATTGGTATTTTCCTCTCTTCAGTCTCTTCCTCATCATCTCGTCCTCACAGTCTCCTCGCTGATCTTATTGTCTTCTGTTTCCATTATTTCATCGCAGGAGAAGATTTCAATACAGAAGATGATGAAGAAGAAGAAGGAACCCGACAAGGACGAGAGTTCTGTAATGGGCGGTCCGGTTTCGTGGATTGAGAACTGTGAAGCTGTCTCGACTCGGTTCGAGTTCGACCGGGATGGCCGTCTCGATGTCAGTTGATGTCTGCAATCTCTTTTTTGGATGAATTGTTTGCATTTGGGTTTGTAAGGATGTTGTTGTTGTTGTGCTGTGGTGTGGTGTGGTGTGGGATTTGTTGTGTATAATGATTCGTATGATTTTCGGATGATAACGGGGTGTTTGGGGCTTATGGAATTGAAATCGAAGGGTTTTTAGAGTAAAGGTTGTTTTTTAGGTTTTTCGTGTCGGGGTAATGTGACAACAATTACCTCATGTTGCTCATTTTGGGGGAGAAAGTGTGGCGCTTGAAGCGTTAGTTTCTACCATTTCAATTTGTTCGAACTTCGAGTTGTTCTGGATGATGTGCTTGATGATTTATTGTTGAAATTAGTCTGAAGGTGACTTTGATGAGGATTTTCGTGAGATATTGATGGGATTTTTCATTGTGCTTCATTACTGGATGCCCAATTGTGGTATCTCTTGTATGGAGAAAATAATCCCTGACCCCTGGGTTGAATGAAATGGGTAGTTACCACTTACCATGTCAGGGACATGGAGTGTGCATCATCGCCATTGAAATTGTTGGAATCTATTCACTTTCGATGCTCCAACACATGATATGGGAGAATGCATTGTATCTTCTTTATTGGGCATAACATAGGACGTATCTCTTTTACTCAATTCGGCTAATCATTTTTCTAGAACCCCCACTGTTTTGGTTCTGAACATTAAAAAAAACCCTGATGTTACTTAACATATATGGACTTAAGTAAGCTTCCGGATAGTGGTATTTACGATTTGACGGTGTGGTTACTTCTTTTGGGTTTGTGGAGAATCCAATGGATCATGTATATACCTCAGGATCAGTGGCAAATTCATCTTTCTCATTCTCTATGTGAATGATATTTTGCTCGCAAGCCAGAGGTTATTCACTGTAAATATTTGAGATCTTTACCTACTCTTGTTGCTGGGATAGGTTATTCCCCATTCGCTGCAACTTGTTCTTTTTTAGCCAAGATGTTTTGAATTTTGATCTTCTATTTGTTTAATTATCAGAAATAAAGTATTTATCATATTTTGTTCTGACTCCTTTTAGGCATTTCTCGTTTCTTCAATGATGCAAGCTGCCTTGATTGCTCTATTATTGTCTTTTTCCAGTTATCATGTTATTCGCTTGGTCCTATATGTTGCCTTATCATCTCCCATGTGTCACAGGTCAAATTGCTCAAAGACGCAAGGCCGGTGATCAATGTCATGGTTGATTCATTCCTAAGTAAATTTTTTCCTGCTGGTTATCCTTATAGGTAAGTTCACTCTTTCTACAAAATCTAAAATCTTTTCACATAGAACTGCTATAGAACTGGGGTAAACCTGGCTTTTACTCGTTATTTATGCAGTGTGAATGAAGGGTACCTTCGGTACACACAGTTTCGGGCGCTACAACACTGTAGCAGTGCAGCATTATCCGTACTTTCCACACAGGTCTACTTTTTCTCGTGATTTGGTAAACTTAGTAAATATCATTTCCAAATGATGTTCTTTTATGTTGACAAACAAGATAGCCTTTCTGTTAATTAGATTTTCACCCTTGCCTCTGTTGCTTAATCTTGTCCTTGATATCTACTTTATCACCAAGTATGTTGTTATTTACTTTTAGAGTTGCATTATCATAAGATAGTATAAGCAGTCGTCAGACACCAATGTCAGAAATGTCTTGGCAATTGCTTGTGTACAAAATCCACTCTCTTATGCCTTAAGCCGATGGTCTGGAAGTGGAGGATAGTTGCAGTTCTGTATGTCACCAATCTCATATGGTCGTGTGTGTGTTTTAACATGGTTCATGTGGCAGCCCTGATGTGGGGTTCATGTCTCAATATTCTTATTCTTCTGCAGTCACTGCTATTTGCTGCAGGATTACGGCCTACTCCTGCACAAGCAACAGTTGTCAGTTGGGTAAGATCTTATTGGTACGATGCTGTAAACTCAGCACTCCCATATATTTACTGTAATAGTGCATGCCCCTATTTCATGCAGATATTGAAGGATGGAATGCAGCATGCTGGTAAGCTGATCTGCAGCAGCCTTGGAGCTAGGATGGATTCTGAGCCTAAACGCTGGAGAATTCTAGGTTTCCTGGCTTCTCCCTATAAACTAATGAGGCAAAGTCACACTCCTACGCCACGATTTTTTTTATTTTTTTTACTTTCCTAAGCCGGACATTATTTTTTCTCCCAGCTGATGTATTATATGATTTGGGTACTGGCTTGGAAGTTCTGTCTCCACTATGCCCTCACCTATTTCTTGAGGTGGCTGGGCTTGGAAACTTTGCAAAGGTATTAGTTGTAATTGACTCTCTTTTTTCCTGTGTCCCGATTAGTATGTAAAAGGCATGCCCCAAGGAAGTGCTTGTCTATCCTTGGTTGAAGATGTTGCAGAAACCTAAACTCAATGTCATAGGCTTTTGATAAAAGTATGTTTTTGTATGCAGCCTTATCCCTGTGCTTTCTTAATGTGCTTGCTGCTGGTGGTGTAACAGGGAATGGCTGTTGTTGCAGCCAGAGCAACAAGATTACCGATATATTCTTCATTCGCGAAAGAAGGAAATCTTAGCGACCTATTTGCTAAAGGAGAGGCGATCTCTACCCTCTTCAATGTAGTTGGGTTGGGAATTGGCATCCAGCTAGCATCAACCGTTTGTTCCTCCATGCAAGGAAAGGTAAGCTTCTAATGGTACTGGCAACTTTGTAAATACAAGGCACTAGTGAACTTTGTTGTAACGTTCCAATGTAAGTTTTTCTTTCCACCTGCAGATGATTACAGGATCGCTTCTTTCTTTCGTACATATATACAGTGTGGTAGAAGAAATGAAGGCTGTTCCTGTGAACTCGCTGAATCCTCAGAGAACTGCGATGATTGTAGCTGATTTCCTCAAGGTTTTGCTCTCAATAACTTCAACCCACTACGCTTTTCACATCAACTGTCTGAACATTAATCCTTTGTTCAACCTTTTTGCAGGAAGGCAAAGCATCGAGCCCTGCTGACCTAAGATTTCGAGAAGACCTCTTATTTCCTGGGCGGCTAATAGAAGATGCTGGGAACGTGAATGTTGGCCGAGATATACATAGAGCTGCTAAGCCTTCAAAACTCCGAGAATGGAAAGAGATCTTCCCTGAGGAGAAGTTTATACTGAGCCGAGGAGGCAAATGGACTGACATGGTGTTGGAGCACGATGCAACTGGTGAAGATGCACTAAGGGGCTGGCTGCTTGCCGGATTTGCTTCAAGCTTGGGAAGAACCACTCAGGACCTGAATCCTGGCATCCTTTTAGAAGCCTATGAGAAAATGGACAATGTGTTCCCCAGGTTTTTAGCAGAGTTGCGAGAGAAGGGGTGGCATACTGATCGGTTCTTGGATGGAATAGGAAGTCGCTTTGCAGTGTAGTTGTTAGGCATTTTAGGAAGAGATGATTTGTGATCATGAGTTGTTTGATAGCGAGCTACATGTTACCAGAGGATAGTTTGACAATAGAGTCATGATAGAATTTTAGTGAAAACGCATACCATTCTTGAATATATGTGCTTTCTATGCCAGTACAAGTTTTTGCCAGTCAGAGATTGAACGCAGTTTCACTGTTCATATACTTCTAATGGCTCAAGCCAAAACGTGTCTTGGCTATCGATTTAAACATTTTTTGCATCCGAAAACTGTTGATCCAATCAACCAGCTGTTTTGCTCCGCCACATCATGGGTTATATAGCGAGAATGACACTGGGTTTGCAAAAAACTGTCCTTGCAAGCGAAGAATTTCTACCTCGGGCACATAAGACTGCGATGAGGATAAAACTGTGCACATTCCTTCTCTATCCAACAGAAATTTCCTCGCGCAGTTCCTTCCAAGGTAGAAAAGACTCACAATTGCAAGATTGAGGGCAGTTCCCCGTAGCATGAGGTGCATATTAGCACAGGAACTCAAACGAATCGTTCTTGCTCAAAAACTGCAAAATCATGATTGTTCAGTGAATTGGGCACCTAGCACGGATTCTGCGAGAACAGCTGAAGCTGCCTCAGCAAAGCCCACAGGAATGGGAACAGATAGATGAGAGGCCGAGGGCCGGACTATATAGAAACCGAAATGCAACGCATAAACAAATACTACTTGCACTCGCATCTGAAAAACAGGACATTTTTGTAATTATTTAATTATAATTATCCTTTGAAATATATATATATTTATATTTATTTAAGGTTAGATTTTTTAAAAAAAATTCTTAATTGGCTATTAAAACATAACACTTAATTAGCTATTAATTAGACCTAATAATATTAATTAGGTGAGAAAATTAGTTAATTAATCATCTTAAATGCTATAAATAGAGCTTATTTGTATGATGTTATGCACACATTATAAGAGAAGGAAATCTCTCTTTTTCTCTTTATATTTCCTCTCTAAAGTATTTTAATTATGTTTGTTAATTACGACGTTTATCTACAGACGAAATCAAATCGGATACATATTGACGAATCGGTTCAACCTACATGAACACTTGTTTTACGAAACTTTATCAGCACGAGTCTCTAACCATCTGAGATCGAAAATCAAACGAAGATATTTTTATTATATGCGTATGTTTTGATTTTGTTTTAATACATATCATAATAATCTAAATTTAAATAATTTATGATTCCGTCGTCTCGCGAAGTATCGTCGGTGTGAAAACCTATTAATTAGTTTTAACACGTTGATGTGATTTACCCTTTCTATGTAGATCATCCGTAAGTTTGACGTGGTTTACCCTTTCTATGTGGTTTACCCCTTCTGCAAGTGACAATAAACTATATATTCTATGTAAGATCCCTTATCGGTATCCCATAAAAAAACAACCCCTATATCCCCAACATCTCCTCTTTTAAGACAAACAACCAACATAACATTCTACGCAACCACATTCTTTACAGATATTTCATCGAACACCTTTTGTGTATTTCTCAAACACTCGCATTCACCATACATACTCACCATCGTCGTCCCAACAAACAAATGTGCGCCAAACTCATGACTATGAGTCTCAATGTACCTTAATCCCAACCCCTAACGTCATCAAGTTCACAAAGAGAAACTATCAGGAACCAACAATCTCTTGCTTATCTCGATTGGGGGAATGGATGAGGGAGTTTAAAATAATTCTCCCAAAAAATTGATAGAATATTAGGATAGTAAAGTTTGAAAAATTTAATACATCTATTATGTCTACTAATATATCTATTAATATGTAGAAACTATCTTGCCAAATTCTGCCCGGAACTAGTAGTTTGTCTGCCAAACTTGTAATGCATCCGTCGAATTCCGTTCAGAGTTATCAATACGTTGGTCCGTCAAAGATTCAATAGACGTCATAAATGGAGAGAAGAGGATTTGGAAGAAGTTGAAAGGATCCAATAAAAATAAAACAGAAGTAGTGATCTGGTTGATTTAATATCTTTTAAAATGAATCTTTAAAAAGATATCAAATGAAAATCGACTAATTTTTTTTATGTTTTTTTATAAAAAAAAATTGACTAATTTTCACATTAAAATAAACATTACAGCTACGTGATGGAGACCAAGAAATCATTGAGATTTCGCGTACAAGTTACTACACTCAAGATGAGCAAGTTATTGTAAGGCTCATCATGTTAATCAAGAACGCATGTACAACACCATCTCCCATGATCATCTCTATGATCATTGTATGAGACACCATCTCCCCATTACCATTTACGAGATCAAGTCCTGCCATCGCGACATGTAGCACAAAACCAATCTTCTTCCGGAACTTTGTCGAGGGGAGGATCACAACAATCAATATGAGTACCGGTTCCACATCCAACAGTGCCACTCTCATTGCCGCAGATCAACATGACCTCTCCCCGATCAACAGACCCACACACTAGGCATGCTACGTCGTCCTTGTCATTGACCTGATCGTCCCATGTTGCAAGGCTCTCTAGGATCTCCTCTGAACGGTTCACTAGCTTAGACAGCGACCTGGCTGCCCACGCCTGTGTGTTATACTGAACATGTTTCTCGAGAGAGTAACCGGGCTTGCACACGTACTCCACGAGGTAATCGGCCAAGATGCATGGTATCTCGTGGCATAAGAAATCCTGCACCCATACGTCAACTCGAGGCATCCCAGGACTAACGATGGCAAAGTCTACTTCCGCATTCAGGAAACGATTGTAAGGCGGGGAAGTTGCCAGTATCGTCCCATCTCCAGCCTTGATTACACGCTTGAGCGTGTCCTGCTCAGTGGCAAGGGAACTACCAATAAGAGATTGAAATGGAAGTTTTAATCTGGTATGAAATATCAGTATAAGACAGTACGAGAAATACCAGGGATGGAGCAATGCAGTCACCATAGATGATGATTCGCATCCCATGGAAAGCGCCATGGCCTGTCCTCTCCTTTAAAAGGCGCCACTTCCTCGGAGCCTCGAGGTTGATTGTTCCATCCCTAGTCAGGCCATTCTCATGCCATTCGTAAGGCTCTTCTGGCAAGAGCTTTCCAGCCTCGGTGCTCGCAGCAAGATAATCAGTCTTGAGAACCCAGCTGCAGTCAACACATTTCAGTAGGTAAATTCATATAGAACCTAAGAACCAACTCTACTGTTAGTATCTTAGCTTGTGAGCTTAACTTGATGCGTTAAAATGTCTAGTCTCGCCTAATCAACGTTTTGTAAATGTTTGCACCTGTTACAGATTCTTTGATACAATATGGAGAAACCCACTTCATAAACAACGAGCCTTGTGTAGAGAAAGGTATACGAACATTATTTGTATCCTAATACTTAAAATAATACTTTCTTTGTTCCACATAAATTACAATGTGTTAGACTTAATACGGAACTTGAGAAATTTATTAACTTTATTGAATTTTACCATGATACCCTTTTGGTTGTAGGAGTAAGAAAGTGAATAGTAATTATG
Source organism: Drosera capensis (assembly GCA_001925005.1). Lineage (NCBI taxonomy): Eukaryota > Viridiplantae > Streptophyta > Magnoliopsida > Caryophyllales > Droseraceae > Drosera > Drosera capensis. The sequence goes on along the minus strand of LIEC01010261.1, from coordinate 42,143 downwards.
AGTGAATAGAAAGAGAATGGATAAAATTATGAATGGATAAAAAAAAGAAAAAATAATAATGATGAGGATGATATGATATAAAATAAAAATAAAATAAACATTTAGATAAAAAACTATCAAATTTGATAACGTCATAATTCAACTGGACAGGGAATATGAGTTAGAGAGCCATTTTCTTACCATCCAGATGCCACGGCGGCGAAAAACTTCTCTGTTCTGCGAATAGGATCTGAGGCAATGAAGTGCGTTGCTTGGTATGACCATTGGTGGGAATCTCTGCAAAGCCTTCCCGTCAACTTCTTAATGACTTTCTGAAATTCTTTTCTTTGTAATCTGTGGCCACTAAGAATGAACCAAGCACGTTCCTCTGTAGAGCCTAATCCCTGGAGATTCCGTGATGGGCGACTACTGACATTAGCAACCTTTTGAGTGTACCTCTTGAGAGTTTGTTTAGCTTTTGCAGTTGATTTGCCATTGTCAGTGCGGGCATTTGATGTAGTCTTCTGCTCATTTTCAGTAACTGGCTCTTCCTCTTTAATAACTGGCTGGTTTTCCTTCTCAGACGATGGGGATTCCTGCAGCTTCTTCATCAACACCACATGCTTTGTGTTGCTCAAAGGCTGGAGAAGCTTGCTCCGTTTCGTTGTGGGATTCTTCTTACTTTTTTTACCAACTTCAATGTTTTCACTCTCGATTGGCGTTTTAGGCTCGAGGACTTTCACCATCGTGGAAGACTTCTCACTTTTAGATGAAGCAGGCTTCTTTCTTTTAGCCGATTCACGTTTTCTAGAACCTCCCTGTCCGACCGAAGCATCTTCTGTAGGCTTATCATTACACACTCCAACTTCATGCTGGATTTCACGTGCAAGTGTTTCAACATCTTCAACAGCTGCATTTCCCAAGTTATCCACTTCAACTGGCGGCTCAGTTTCATCATTCACTTGTTGAGGATTAGGATCAGACTGATTTGCCATCTTTGAACAATCGTTTGTTGGCAACGCTGCAGCTGTGTCAGTATTGTCATTGACTGGATGATCAAACGCCACAATCTCCGGCATTGAAAGTACCGAAGCATTTTCCCTGGCTGAGATTCCAGCGAGATTAATAGAACCCTTCTGATTGACAGAACTTCCTGCATTCAACATGGGTCTGGAGCCAAGCGTCTTTCTCGACGAGCTCTTTCTCGTGGATTTGGGAGTAGAAGAATCTAAGGCAGGTGTTGCATTAAAAATAGGACTCCCACACTTCACAGCCTTTGTATCTTCAACAAGAGGAGAGATGAAGTGCTGATTCTGCTGCTCTTCCTTTCCCTTGCTTGAACTTTGTGCAGCAAAGGGAGATAAACTTGATCGCCCACTTCCAATTGCCAAATCTGATGTCAAATTCCTAGAGATGGGATGCTTGGTTTCTAAGGATCTTTTCTCGGGACTATGAGGCGCTTTATTGCTAAGATGATCAGGAGTAGGTGAAGCATCATCCATCACACAAAGAGTACAAGGGTCTTCTAAAGTATGTTCTCTCATTTTACATGAACCATTTATAGAAACAACAGGTTCCTCTGCAGCAACCTGTTTCGTATAAGACCCATTCGAATTCTGGAACTTAAATCTAGGGGGAGAGAAATCTGCACTGTCGATCATCTTCCGCTTAAGAGATGGAGAGCAGTTTGGTCCACCTTCTTCAGGTAACTTTCTTCTACTTGAAGGAATTTCATGGGGAACAAGAGCAGAAATCCCATTTTCAAGGTCGTGCGAGCTAGGACAATTTTTGCCTTCTGTAAGTCTATCATTTGTAGTACTATTATTGCCCGATACTACCCCTTGGTGCAGAGAGAGGCTACTTCTTCTTGAGGTTTTCTTCGCATTACTTGAAGCAGACAATTTGGACGCATTCTCGACAGATAACCTTTTAGCGCTTGTAGATAAAGTTGGTGGATCAGCATCAACTCCTGTTGATAATGACACTGCACCATACGGATTAAGCAGACTACTGGGATTTGGAGCATCAATGTAACCATCATCCATACTCTTAGGTTCTAACTGGGAAATCCGCGAAATAGACTTCTTCACTTGATCGGAAACCTTTTCCAACTTGATAGGCAGGGTCACATCCTTAGCATGGACAACAGTGGATGAACCAACAGGTTCAGCATTTGGCAACCTTCCTGCAGTCACTGGAGTATTTTGATTAACAGGGATTTTGTTGTAGATTATGAGGGCTCCCTCGGATTAGCTTAGTGTCATGATCGGGCATTTCGTCCTCAGAATCCTTGGCTTCAGATTCCATCTCCAGCTCATAGCCACTGCCAAAAATGAGGAAATATTATTAAACAACCTGATCCTTCCTATATCAGAAGGAAAAAACTCTTCATAATGTGCTAGTTCACTGAGTTGCGCACCACATCGTTTTTTGCTGGTAAAAGAATGACAAATGCAAACAAAGCCTCACCTTTTGCTGTAATTTTCCTCTGGCAGAAGTTTCCATGCCTTTAAGCTGCAAACCAATAATAGCAAACTCAAGACACAAGAAACTACATTCAAGATTTGTGTTCCAAAATCTTGATTTTAACAAGGAAAATGGAAAATAAATAAATTATACCAATCTTCTAACCACCGATGATTGATGAGCTTTATTTTCTTCATCTTTTTCGCCAATTCATACTTCTCCCCTGAAGAAGTTATTGACATGAGTCCTATAACAGATAACTCCAGACGGAATGCACAAAACAAGACACATTAAACTTCATTCTAGTCACTCTTCATCTCACACTCAACACCACAGCTTTTGAATTGGATTCTAATAATTGGCAAGCAGCCAAGTATGTGATGCTCAGATTCCAATTGGAAATTAGGAGCATAAGTACAAAAAAATTTCACTCAGAATCAGAGTCGAAAGAGAGATCAAGAGTGAAAAAGGATGAGTTGAAAATGAACACACCCTCAAACTTGTAGCATATCAAATGAGTCACCCTATTTGCGACCAGTGGCTTGGAAAACTGAGCTCCCATCAAGCCAACTAATGTCTGAGAAGAAAGGGAAGACAAAAGAACATCATAAGTTCAAGCTTCACCATCATTCTGATTATAAGGAGTACACATGTCCCGATCAGGAATGAGAAGTTCAGCCCAATAAAGAAGCTTACCATTATATCATCGCGGTCATGCCACTGGTATCCAGTCAGGCACATGACACAACCTCTAGCACCGGGGATCCCATTGAAGTCTTTTACTGGTCTGTACATAATCTGCAAAAGAGAAGAATAGGAACAGAAAAATACATCAGAATGGACCTGTGTAACATCAGGAGAAGTTCTGAGCACAGAGTAATACAGGAAATCATGGCAGTTAATGGAAAGAGATATGAAATGAAGAATAACATCGCAGCAATTCTGTATACATCAGTCAATTCCAGATAGAGGCAACAACATTGATTCGAGCAATAATACACAGCCATCAGCACCCGAGTAGAAGCGATGTCATTTGTTTTAGCAACAAAAAGAGAGAACAGAAGAGAGAGAAATCCCTTCAGGTTTTATCTGAAACTAAGATCTCTCCACATGATCATAGCATTTACTACACAGTAAACACAGTATGGCATCTATTGCAGGGCAGATGTTAAGAACTTACAGGACAGGTTTCAACAGGCACCCCAACGTCTAAACTGTGATCAACCCATAAGCTATTGACCAGCGACTTGCCATCGCTTCTAGCAGCAACACAAATGGGATCATCCTACATAATCAAGGAGCCATCACATTCACAAAGAGGATACTAAGAATCATGACTAACAGATCAAATAGAGGTATGTTTTCAATTGCTAAATCAATAATTCTCCTCACTGAGACCAAGTTTGAAGGTTGTTATTATCACTTTTACAGTTGCAGGGATTTTAACTGTTGATAGTGTCACTATGACAATCACTTCTAGCCATCACAGAACCTCATACCAAACATTTATGCCTCAACAAAGGGCAATCAGCAGCCCAATCTTAGCACGGGTATATCTCATCTATCCACCCAACTGCTTACGAATTCGTTGTATCTGAAGCCACTAAAACTAAAAAGGGTAACTTTCGCGAAAAGTTAAAGCAAGTACGCAATAAACAAAGGTATTAAGTTAGAACTTAAGACACATAAATTACCTATCTTAGCATATAGTGACACAGGCAGCATATCCTTAAGTAAGTTAGGTTTCATGAGTAATGAAAAATGCTACATTATTGTCAGTTCACCTTGCTTAGACACATATAAAATGTAGTGTCATACTGTCATGGTACAAGAGCCCTGGTTGAACGCTGATAGATAAAGCTTCCTAAAGGATTCCTTTCTTATTGGCCTTGATTTCACCGATATAAATGTTTCCAGGACGATTCCAACATAAAAGCGCAGTTTCATTCCTAATGATAATAGAGGTGTCTAAAAGCCTAATGATCTTCTTAATTCAAATAGACTAGATTCACAACTTAACGGATATAAAGCAACTGATCACCAGAACCTCTGCCGGACTTAGCTTTGACCTCAAAGACTATGACTCCAGCGAATGAGAAACAAAAAATTCCCAAGGGCCTTTTGCCCTTTGCCACATAACTAGCTACAACCCATATTTCTACAGAAACAACAATAATTGGTGGTATCTCTATTTCAACTGTACAGTTTAATAGTAGTATTCATTACCATGTTAGGTAAATCCCATCGTTACGAACCAAACCCTTGCGTCCGATTAAATTTTCAAGGGGACATATATTTGGTATCAAAGGATGTGTAGAATTGCAATGAGTCATTTGCAACAAAATCTCCATCCATATTCACTATTTGTTGTCTCCAAAACAGTTCATAATCTGGATTATGGATGACATGAATAGGTAATGATGCAAAGCAGTTTTTAGCAAATTCTACATTCATTCTCTTAAAAAAGGGTTAATGTAAATGCTTTCATACGGAGGAACCAATTCTAACAAGTTCAAACAGATGATAAAATATGATAAAATATTCACCAATATATATCAAGTCAAAATATTATACCATAACAACAATCATAAAATTCGAAATAGAAAGACTTACATATACGAGTTTATCCACAATGACATGCGTACAGTCGGGTCCATATTCTCCAACATCGATTCCACCCACACTCACAAGCCTCGATCTCGCCTGCCCATTTCCCAAAACCCAACAAAGATTCAATCTTTATCCTCATTTCAAACCCAAACCCACTCAAAAAATCCACAATTGAAAATGCCATTACCTGTTCGTGCTTATTCGGGTCGAATCCGAATAGGGAAAATCGGACACCGGCGAACGAATTCGCCTCCAAATTCAGCATATTTCGGGTCACCGAAACTGACCCAGATGAAATGAAGCGATAAATTGATGGTTAATTGAAGGGAATTGGACAATTTTGAGAGTTGAATTTGAGTGGGAGTTGCAAGAGGGGGAAAATGAACAAGGAAAACTGAACGTTTCTGGGTTGTTTTTTGTTGTGATTTTTGCCTCTTGTTTTTTCTGTTCGGGAGTTGGGAATATTTGATTTTTTGAGCAGGCGGGAGCAAAATGGAGGGATTTGGGGGAAAATAAGATTGAAAAATTAGGTTTATGGTGTGGACCAAATGGAGTCTGGTTTGGGGCTTTGCCCGGCAAGCCTGGCTGACTCGAGAACATGGCAAAAAATCACTAATTTTGAAATTGAAATTGAACCCGTTTCCAATTATCACCATCTGTCATATGTCCACTGCGTACAAGGAATACATGGCCTCATATGGTCCATGGAACCATGATTGATGGTCAATACAACAGCTGAAATCTCCAATCATCTCGGTTATCGAAGTAACTTCATCATGAAATTTTGATATTTTAAAAAAACAATTAAAAATTCAAACGTCCTTATTTATCAACAACACAAATCCGCAATAACCTTATTGAATCCACCGATTATGAGCGATATCAACATGGACAAACTTTCTAGAATGCTGGAGACAAAGTTTATGCTGAAAATTGAGTTTTAACGTTATATACATACAACCAAATATCCAAAATATATATTTTGTGTCCATATCAACATCCAATATGAAGAAAGATCCAACAATGATGTTTAAATCGTATTTAAATAGATTACATATTATTATTATCCAAATAACCACAAAATCCAACATATAATATTCCATTAACAAAACCTTAAATGTAGTGGTCTATTTGACGACGCCGGAGGGAGACGGTAGATCCCAAGGATGGCGAGGAGGCCGATTAAGCGGATTGTTACCGTATTGATATTGCTACGAGAACCGCTGGACCAAACTGTATTACCTCATCAATGCGTACTGTCAACACTGCATTGCTCTCTTTCAACTCGATGAATTCACATGGATCAACCGAGAAAGACCCCTTTCTACCCGAGAACAGTGTGTCTTTCGAGTAGTACATGGAACTGGAGGTATGCCAAGACCATAGATGGACCCTTTCTTGCAACCAGCCGCCTGGAGGTATGTCTGGCTCTGCGTGTCGCTAATCTCCTCCTTGATCAGCTCCGTATTAGACTGTATTTCTGCAAATAATCGATCCATGATTTCCTTCTTTAGTGTGGAGTATTGACTCTAAAAAAATTAATTCAATTAGTCATTAACAAAAAAAAAGACGATACACACTCTCGATCATCAAATCAATGTGCGATATTTTGAATAAGATATCAAACGCAAAATTAATCTAGGATAAAATAATTTTTAAGTTAGAGATTATACTTTATCAATTTAAAAATTGAAGACTATGCGATGGTGGTGGGAGCGGCTACTCAACGATGACTGTCCTGCCTGAATTTCTGTTGGCGGTAGTGGGAGCAGCCGAGGCAGCCCATGGTGGTAGTGGTGACACTACGCGAGGCCGGAGGAGGATGTGGCAAGATAGTGGTGAAGCGATGGTGGTGTCAGAGGTGATGGTGTTGGTGGCGGCCAACGAGATGAGGCGAGATGGTGATGGTGGTGGTGGTGGTGACGGCCAGCGAGATGGAGAGATGGTGATGGTGTTAATGGCAGCCGACGAGATGTTACGAGATAGTGATGGTGTTGGTGACGGCAGTACAAAGCGACGGTGAGATATGGACGAAGTGTTTTGGTGCGCGGAAAATACGATTCTGAGATATGAAATTAGGATTATAGTCGAAGTTTGTGACGGACTCAATTTTCTGTCACAAATTTAGGACAAATATTCTTTTTTTGTCGTTAATTTGAGACGAAAATATTTATCTGTCGTTAAAATTATTTTACGATGAAAAAGTAATTTTTTATCGTAAATTAGTGACGAAAAAGTTTAAGGTTGTGGCTAATACGTTGTGTTTTTATAGTGTTAATTACCACAAGATCTGATAATTCTGATTGATTGAGATTAAGAAATACAAATCTCTGTGTTTTTTCCACCCTTCTTTTAGTTCATTCTCTTGATCTAAATAAGCACTGGTAATGCTGAGTTAGTGATGAAATAACCTCTGTATAAGCACTCGTAATGTTGAGTTAGTGATGAAACACATCCATCACTATCCTAATATGTATGTCTGAATAATACAAAGTGATCTGCGATAACTAGTCAGGATAGTCAATGGTCGAAATTTCTCTGCAAATTCACACAATTTTTTCTCTTCATAAAAGTACAACATAGCAATATATGTACTTGGGAATGATAAGAACATAATTTTGTAAAATGCCAAAACATATATCGGAAGAATTCCCAATCACATAACAATTCAAACATTTTAAAAAACATCACAAAAAGAACACAAATAGATAACAGTAGTCAAGATTTCTTTTTAGGACTGATGCATAGAATTAATGCAAATGTGATCCTTTCATCACAGATTAAGATCAATAGTCACATCTTCCTCGGCCAATGTACTCCTTTTTCCATTGGCATGACAAGCAGACTCATTGTAGTGCATTTGTTGGCCAACATAATAAAACCCTTCAGGTGGCGGCGCCAGACTTCTTGGGGGCGGCCACCATGGCATTGGCTGATCCTGAGGCGCCGAGGCAGAGCCACTGGGATCCACGTTCCTTAGCCACCCTGAACCGTGCACGTTAACAGTCGACGCGGTACCCAAATGCCTCCCTTGATAACCACTTCCACCACTACTAAAGTTTGCTCCTGCTTTCTTGAGCATCTGCCTTTCCCTCCTATGAGCATTTTGGTGACCCCCTAATGCTTGAGAGTTCACAAACAGCCGGCCGCAAAACTGACACCGGACCTTCCTCTGCCGCTCACCGGGAATCCTCCCGGGCAACCCCTCGGCCGGCAACTCGAAACCAAACAGCTTCAAAGGTGAGTTTGGCTTTGAACTACTAGCTTGTACTTGATCATTTTCTGAAGTCATTGTATGGCTTGGAGCATAAAGTGAACAAAGCATGCCAAGTATTTATATAGGAGATTTTGGGCTTTTTATTGGGCTTAAATTATGGGTTGAAATAATGCTTAGAATTTTGGGCTTTTGAGATTTTAATTTTGGGTCCACAAAGAAATATGTTGCAGTCCAAGGAAAAGGAATAATGGGGTTTGATTTGGTATGGTGCCGTGGATTTGATGTGTACCATGGAAGTACATTCAGATAAAAAGAGCCGACATGTTGCCTTGTGGTGAATATGTTGAGGAAATGGTTCATGTTCAAGCATTATAGTAGTCAAATAGGCCCTTATTCGTGAGGGACTAAGGGACACTTACCTCTTTCGTCAAGTTGTTTCGATGATTCTTATACTTGTGATCTCAATGTGGACTAAGGGCCACTCATCTCGATGTCTATGTTGTTCCAATGATTCTTATATATGTTACATAAATGTATTTTATTAATGAATCATATATTTTATATTATCGCATCTAGTTTGATATGTGATCAAAGAACAATTCATTCGTTTAAGCAAGGATTGTGTGCCTCACCCCCTTGAAAGTCTCAACAGTGCATATAACGCAAAATGTGATTCTTTTGAGTGTTATATTTACTAGAAAGTTTCTTGAGCAGGGTTCCGCAAAGAAAGTTGTATAGCATCAAAATATGTGCTATCGTGTGTTAGAATTTGTCGATTCATATCATCTAATCGCATGAGAACTTATGTCCATGATTGAATTAGCTTTGGGGCCAGATTGTGCATGTGGTGCTGAGCTGAAAATGTTCTACATGTAATAAGTAGGTTATGTTTGATTAACTTGTCTCCCACAATGTGAGCTTCAATCACATCCTATTGTGTCAATGAAACATATGAGATACAATTATTACATAAAACATAGTGTATGTTGTGTCATGAGAACCGAAACAACAATGACAATTCTATGCTTGATGTTGAAGCTTTTTCTATGAGAATGTCAATTTTTTACTGTTCTTTTTAATACAGTGGAGTTTCTTAACCAAGTTCAAATACACACCATGTTACGTCGTGATAAATAAACAAGGGAGATAGTGGTTGAGCCTATGATTTTTTGAATGCCGCATTTTTTTTAATATCATCATGTTGAGAAATTAACTTCACAAAATATTTAAACTCATGATAAAAGGATAAATTTTTATCTTAACATGAAAAAGAAGTCCCGATGTATTCATTCCAAACATAAATTATTATAACTTGCCTAAAACTCATATTTCAATCCTAAATCGTTGATAAAGCGGATGATATTGACTTGATAACACAACAAAGTTCAAGTTTTCCATTGCGAGTTCTTACTCAACATAAACGTGATTAAATTGACACTTTGATCGGTGCGAGTCCACTCCAAAACATGATCAAACATACATGTCGCGAAAGAATCCGTCGGCACTGATACATGCTCGCGGCCAATCTCTTCCAAGGCATGTACTTGATGAATGGTGTCAAATCTTAATCTGGTTTCACACTTAGGGGTCTCTTCAGTCCCTAGCTATCCTCAACTGCGCGCGCATAATGCATATAGGAGTAGCTAGGCATAGTTCAGGTACTTCATTGGCCCCTTGTGAATTTTTATGCTAAAACCACAACTCCAACATCACAAGCACCTGATCTGTTCTCAGTCCCAGAACACATGACCAACACCTGTTGTGTACTCGAAACAATGCATGTACATATAATGGAGACAGAGTTGCTATCTGTGTCTTTTCCAAGTACTTGTTGCGATCAGGCTGAACTCTTCGCTTATCTAAGGGCCAATATACCTTCCACTTGGAAACGTCTTGAAGGTACCGTTTCGAGCATCGACTTTAGAACATTTGCCTATTCTGATGATAGAGTTACTTTCTTTTACCGACATGATTCAAATATTCCGATTATGATTTCTCATTGATTAAAAGAACAGACTCGGATCACGAAAACTGAGCGCCTCTCTATCTGTAAATTGTAATTGGAGTTTTAAGGAGTTATATTCTTTTGAAAATTTCATCCATAATTCGTACTTTGTAGCTTCATAAAGACTCTTATAACAATAATGTTCTTTCGTCAGAATCTTCACAATAATGTCTTTGTAATTGAAATAATAGAAATTGAAATAATGGAAAGATAAATCAAGTTCAAGATGAAAAAAAATTTCTAAAAAGATCTAAATGTATATTTATATAATTATTTACATCAGATATCAATTATTTAATTGATGTTAAAAAAATTCCGCGGGTTGCTACACGACAACATAGTTCATAGAGATTCCTAGGACAATTGTTGACGGTCATATCAAGAGGGACCATAGGGAAAGATCTCGGTGTTCTCGAAAGTGAACCTCACATTGGACTTGAGGAGTGAAATTTTCCAAAGAGTGCGAGTAACAAGTCAAATGACAGTCACCGACACTCAATCGACAATTCACTGACAGATTAAGCAATGAAAAATGGCAGTGACAGAGTAGGATAACTTGCATGATGAAGAAGAATTGTGAAGATCTGAGCTACACATTAGACAGGTGAACACTAGCATTCAAATATGCAGCAATAATTCGTTAAAAAAAAAAAATTGCAGCAGTCGATTGAGAAAAAAGGACCCCCAAATACCATCAATATTGGCTCCTGTAGTATGCACATGATCCCCAACACAAGCAATCCGAAGGTGACGAAAAAACACTTGATATATACAGGCACAAGTTTTTTTGGTACTTGATTGCAATCCAATGGTGTTGCTTGAATACAGCACCGATGTTGTTGGTTTTCAACAGCACGCAACCCAAGTCCCCTGTAGTATTGCATCCTTCCTGAATATCATGACGGATGGATATGTTTTTCACACAGTTGCAGCTGACAGATCAAAACCAACGATGAAATATTCTCTCTTACAACGACTAAGCACGATTTATCAATATGGGGAAGCCAAGCTCAAGCAAGTATTTGAAACGAGATAGCAGTAAGCTAATCACTCTCATGTGTTGCTTAGTAAGCCAATCACTAAGGATTAATTAGACAAGCCAAACACATCGAAGACAACCAAGACCTTCAAGTTTGAACCACAAAGAGTCGAAGTTGTTTACAGGACGATGAATGAAATGGATGGAAATACTCAATTGCTCATAGATGCCGAGATTCAAATCAGTGCAGAGTTAGGTTAGTGTAAGGCATCAGTTGCGCCATCTTTATGTTCATGGTCAAGTGTTTTTATGTACCAAAATCCAAGTCTAAAGAAAATTGTATCGAAATGTCTGTACAAAAGTTATACCGTCAGCCCTATATATTTATAAAGATATATATTAATGGATTTTTTATCATTCAAATTTCTGATATAACTGATTCATTTATATATATATAAGTTCTAGATCAGGGGTTTTATTCCTTCCTCCCAACGAGTGGGCTGGATCAATGCATTTGTCATCCTCACCTTCGAACTTTTGGAATATTGCGCCTTTTCTAGGGTGGCTTATGTTCAATTTCTCGCTTCTACGAGTTCAGATGTAATGTGAACTCAGAACATGAAATTAAACCACAATCACCGAGTAATTCGTGCAATGACAATCCGCACATTGATTCGAATTATGCCAACAACATCAATCGGGAATTGTGAGTCGCTAGAAATCATCGTAGATTCGATTCGATTCTCAACCGGGATCGATCGGCGGCGTAGTCATCAGATTGAAAAGGGCAGAGAGAGAGAGGAGGAGATGGCTTGGCTCTGATTCGAAAAGAGCGATCACTCGCTGCATCCGCTCGAAGTTGATTTGGAATCTATAAGGTCACGTACGCAAGGTGACTTTCAGTTTCTGGTTAGTTGTTTAGTCTATCTTTAAGACCATAGATAATTCCTTGATAATTACATGGTGTCACGCTTGCTTGAACTGTGATCAGATAACGTCAAACATCTTTGCTATGTCTCACGACATATCTGAAGCGGATTTACGAGCCATAGATCTATAACGCCAAATGGGAAAGACAGAACATACGATGTATCGCTACAGTGAAACCTTAGGAAACGCTCTTCATGAATGTAAGACACTCCCTTGCACGATACAAACAAACTCCTTACATCATGTGGAGAAGAATTCACTTTGCCTCCAAGTTGCTCCTGTCCTAACAAAAAGAACTCCATGAAACAAATATCGATAAGAAATAGCTAGCGTGCAATGCCATTAGTTAAACCAAATTACTTTATCTTGGAAAACAACCAATGGGAGAATGACCTTTCCGGTTGAGCCCGATGGCATGACAGATGCGTTATTCCTCATGACGGAGATCACGGCCCGATGTATAAGCTTATGCTGATTGAAGAAAATATGTGTTAAAAGTTAGGGATATGCATGGGATATATATCATGGGTTATGGATTGTTAATGGGATGCTTGTTGTTTGTTAGGCTATTCCATTTGTTGCGATAAAGAAAGGAGATGAGAATGGCCACGAGCATCAAGTCTTTATTAACTGATGCACTACAGATCCTTAAATTAATTAAAGTCTCCAACTAATTATATTTAAGTAACTTGGGCATACTTTTTGGATCTAAACTGCAAAGCCAATTAAATTTGTCTGAGGTTGTACGTTTGGATTCTGCAACATAAGCATTTTGGACACACCAATTAACAGTTATCAGTTCTACTTTTATCTGATATTGGGCAGGAGATTCTCTATAGCTAAAAGCCCAACAAAATTCGTAATTCCTCGACTGCTCTATAATTCGGATCTTTTACCTCAAAAATATGAGTTGCGATAAGTTAGTCTATATGTCGAAGAAGATATTGCAGATGTTTCATAAGGTATTGTCTATTTCTTTCGTACCAAAAGCGTGGCAATATACTGCAAATAGACTATCCGATTGTTCATGACAAGAGCCCAAGTTTCTTTTGATAGATATGTAGAAGGTATAGGGTAATTAGTTTTCTTTGTAGTCATAATTAGATATGCAAAGCTATGAATTCCTTTTAATTTTAGTCATATGTAGTTTGATAAGGTGTGTTTTTCTCAACCGATAGTAGAAAACATGGAGTTGGTTTGCTTGAACCATAACGGACATGAGGTCAAAGCAGCTCCATAATCAATGTTACGTTGGTCAGATATAACTGTCCATCGTCCAAGTCAATGGGTCAATTCATCTAGGAACATTTGCTCAAATATCTTCAAATCTGATCTATAAAATATTGACTCGGGCCTCATAATCATGATTACTTTTACTATAGAATCTAGGAAATGAAATTATGAACTCCGACAAAGTTCTTGAACATCTTTAAAGAAGAATTTTCTCAGAATTGTACAAATGTTATAAACATGTATAGATTTTGTGATATATCTCCATTAACTAGATAGTAGTATAATATTTGATCGTCATCCCTCTACTCACAATACACGTAAGAAATCTAACAACTGAACCGTGTGCATAAACTCATGAGATAACTTGCACCAACTACCAATATACTCAGTCGATCGCAATTCACAAATTACACATATGAAACGAGTACTTTATCTTAGACTATGTTAAGTCATCTCTGTCCAAACTCAAAAAACAGAACCATTCTTGATCAAAGCTTCAGCACCCTTCCAAGATTGGCTCAAGCACAGGACTCCACGTCCGGCCACCTCCCAACCGGCGACTGCCGCACCTCTCCTCCCATTCCTCCTCTTCCTCCTCCACCGCCACCGCTGCCTCTGCCACCGGAGAAACCCTCGAAGTCCCCTTTCTTTTCTCATCAAGAACAAACTCTACCAAAGCCAACTCTGACTCCGTTGCCTTCCTATGCACCCTCCCCACCTGCACTAGCAAATACGCTTCTCCAGCAGCCAACTCCTCCTCCGCCTTCAATGCAGAAACCCGTTTTGTCCGCAGGATTTGTCCTGCCGGAGACACCACATAGCCGGGTTGCTCCATCATGAGCTCTGCCGCTGTCATTGGAGTCTTGATCGTGTGGAGATTTCCTTGTTGATCGATGATCTCCGCTTCTTGGGTGTCGGATACTCCTCCTGTGTAGCACGAACTGTAATTGCCCATGTAGAAAGTTTAAATCTGGATTAGAGTTGTGTCGAAAGTCCGGAGGGAATCGGTGATTGGTTTTGGAAGTTGTAGGAAATGATGATTGAAGAGTGCGGGAAATGGGATTGTGTGTGGGGATATAAATATAGTTGTGGGGGAGATCGTGTGATCGATCGTGTTAATTGTGTGTGTTTGTAGCAGGGTTGGGGTTGGAGCGGGAAAATTGTGGTCAATTGAAAAGTCAAGGAGGAAAATCTATATGGTCGTGTACTTGAAGTACAATTTTTGTCACGTTTTTTTCTTTTTTTGTTTGGTTCAGGCTAACAAAACATAGCACATGCGTCTTAATTTTTGATGTGGATATCCTTGTGGTACTGCAAATGTAATCTTCATCAATTTAATGAGTGATCACCGAATACAAATGCATTCATAAAAATTCATGTCGAATCAAGTCGTTGTATATAAGAATAATATTATCCCCGTCTCATAAAGTTTACAATAATTTAATTTTCACATATATCGATATAATTTTTGACTTGTATTCGTAAAATTATCGTGAAATATTAATGATAATTTAAGTCTTATAATTCAATTCTGAACCAACGGGATAGTTTTTTTACGTCGTTTAAGATAAATAATGAAATTTCTCATAATACATATTAAATAATATATAAAATAAAATATTATAAAAGAATTATAGAAGAAATGAAATATCATACAGATATTATTGTTTGATTCTCATATTAATTGTTTCGTGTTGTTGCAGCACTACAAGCTTTGTTCTCCATGCAATGCATCATGTCCTTGATACACTGTAGGTTTTTTGACAATTGAATTAAGGTGCATATTAAGTAAGGTGAAACTAGTCGGTGATTGTTACACTATCAATCATTTTCTTTGTTGATTTTTTGAAACACAAAAAAGAAAGAAAGATGGTTGAAAAAATCCACAAAAGTATCATTTTTCACCTTATGTCATCTAAATAAATGAATTTAAAACAAAAATAATTTTGCCTTTCTGTGCTGGTCATTAATTGCTGTTGCATTAGCTGTACTAATTAAATTTTGCTACGAGTACAATTTTCAATTGTTTCTTCTTAGACTTCCACCTGGCCGCACTGTATCCTAACTATTCAAAATGGGCCTAACAAGTACTCAGCCCACCAAAAACCAATTCCATCTCAACTTGGGCCTATTTGGCCCAAACTATCAATCCACCATCCTCCCCCACCTCACCCACCGCCGTCACCCGCCACCGGCCGCCACCGATATCAACCACCACTCTCATGGGCCATCAAATCTCCCATCTCTCAAAACTACCCACAAACTCACTCTTTGCTCCATCTCAATCTCTCACTTTCTCCTCAATCTATGGCCGCCAATGGATCCGTGCTTTCGATTACCGACAAGGACGACGACGAAATCCGAGCTCTCAACACTCCCTTAATGGTAGCCGCTTGCCCCTGTGTGGTTTTCCTGATCGTGATTGTGATTGTGGTGTTCATAGTCTTGATTGTGAAGTTCCATCTGCTCTGTCACAGTCCTTTTCACACTCTGTTGTCGAGTCTGTACAGGAGGAAAAATTGTTGGGTTTGGGTGATGGGTTTTTCGATTCGGGGGATTTGAGAAGTGGGTTTTCGGTTTCGGGGGTGGAAAGATCGTGTGGTGCAAGATTGGGGCATTTTGGGAAGCATTTTGAGGGGGTTTCAAGGTTTGATTTTGCGAGAGAAGTGATTTATTCAGTGATTGGGAACTCGAATTCTGTGGTTTTGAGAAATGGGTTTTCTGTTTCGGGTGCTGGTAGTTCGTTTTCATTGTTGCCTAAATTTGATTTTCATAGGAAAGTGAGGAATTTTGGGGGTATGCGTTCTTATACGGGCTTTTCGAGTTGTGAGTCAAGGCGGTCTGAGGATAAAGAAGACGGCGACGACGACATCGTGGTGGATTACGTTGAGGAAGAGGAGAAGGAGAGCAAATCGGATGGAGCAAGTAGTGAGTCGTCGAGTGCCGATCCGAAAGAGGTCGAGAGGGTGTATAAGGTGATAGAAGAGTTGTTTGCCTTGGATCGGAATATGGAGGCTGTGCTTGATGAATCTGGGATAAACTTGAGCCATGATCTGGTTGTTGATGTGTTGATGAGGTTTAAGCATGCTAGGAAGCCTGCTTTCCGGTTCTTTACTTGGGCAGGTCAAAGGCCAGGTTTCTCTCATGATTCAAGGACCTACAATGTGATGATGAGGATATTGGGGAAGACGAGGCAGTTTGAGACCATGGTGTCTATGTTGGATGAAATGGGGGCGAAAGGGTTGTTGACAATGGACACCTTTGTGATCGCTATTCAGGCGTTTGCTGGTGCGAAAGAGAGGAAGAAAGCGGTTGGGATTTTCGAGTTGATGAAGAAGCATAAGTTTAGAATCGGGGTTGAGACCATCAACACCCTTCTTGATTCGCTTGGGAGGGACAAGCTTGGGAAGGAAGCTCAAACTTTGTTTGAAAAACTAAAAGGCAGATTTACACCTAATTTAAGGACCTATACCGTTCTGCTAAACGGCTGGTGCAGAATCAAGAACCTCTTGGAAGCTGGCAAGATATGGAACGAGATGATTGACCAAGGGTTTAAGCCGGATATCGTTGCCCACAACACCATGCTAGAAGGGTTACTTAAGGCCAAAAAGAGGTCAGATGCTACGAAACTTTTCAAGGTCATGAAAGAGAAAGGTCCAGTCCCTAATGTAAGGACTTACACTATGTTGATCAATGAACTCTGCAAACAAAGGAAGATGGACGAAGCCGTCGAGTGTTTTGAAGATATGCTAAATGCGGGCTGTGAGCCAGACACAGCTGTCTATACATGTTTGATGACAGGGTTTGGGAACCAAAGAAGGATGGACAAAGTCTATTGTCTGTTGAAAGAGATGAAGGAAAGAGGGTGTGTCCCGGATGCTCGGATGTACAGCGCCCTGATCAAGTTATTGACAAATAGGAGAATGCCGGATGATGCTGTTAACATGTACAAGAAAATGATCCAGGACGGTATTCAGCCGACTATCCACATTTACAATATGATGATGAAATCATACTTTGTGGTGGGTGATCACAAAATGGGCTGCGAAGTTTGGTCTGAAATGGTTAGTAAAGGTTGTTGTCCAGACGATAACTCGTACATTGTTCTCATTGGAGGGCTGATTAGGCAAGGCAGATCAGAAGAGGCATGTAAGTACTTGGAGGAGATGATGGAGAAGGGAATGAAGGTTCCTCAACTCGATTACAACAAATTCACTGCCGACTTTTCTAGGGCCGGCAGACCCAACTTCCTGGAGGAGTTGGCACAGAAGATGAAGTTCTCAGGGAAGTTTGAAGTGTCGGAAGTGTTTGCCCGGTGGGCCGAGATGATAAAGAGAAGGGTGAAGAGATGATGAGATCCTGTATATTGAGATGCTACGAGATCAGATCCTCATCTACAAAACCATCTAAAGGCATGTTGGCTTCATTATTTCGTGCACAGGCAGATCGATTCTGATCCAATCTGAGATTGTTAACGGCGTTACACTTACTAATGAAATGTAAGCAAGATTCCTGATCCATGGTTCGATGGCTTCTTAAAGCCGTGCGATGTTGTATCGTTAAGTCCAAAAATTTCTTCATTTTTCCTAGGAAGCATTTGAACTTGTATGCATTGGAGGAGGAACAAGTACTCCATTTGTCGTTCATTCTGTATGATGTTAGCTCCATTCTTTTGGAGAACTTTTGGAGAACAAGTATGCTTTGACGATAGTTAGAGAAAATGGTTTCTTTTGACCTTTTATTTGATTGATTAATTCCGTCCCTTAATATGGTCAAAATGATTTACTGTATATGTTTTCTTCCCATTCTTAGATGACACCTTTTAACGAGTCAAAATGATTTACTGTATATGTTTTCTTTCGATTCTCAGATGACACCTTTTAACTAGAGAAGTGCGTGTTTTAAATGTATATTTAGATATTTTTTCCTTTTCAAAATTTTAACAAGACACATAATTTACACATAATTTAATGTGTGACTTAATACGTTTAAATATCATTTTTTATAAAATTATTATGAGACATTAATGATATATTAAGTTATAAATTTTAATTCTGAGTAAATTTAAGATTTTTCTGATATCGTTAAAAAAATAAAACATACCAAAATATATATCGTTGAAAAAATTATGAGACAAAAGGAGTATATAGTATATTGTTGATATAATCACAGGTGAACATTTTGTTTAAATCAGTCCAAACAATCCCTTAATTTGATCCTTGTCACGTTATCAAATTTATCATTAAAACGGATGATACGTATTATTTGAGTAATTAGCCTTTGTTTTAGACAAATATCTTCAAGATGACAAGCATGTCACCGTCTCTCGCCACAAAAGTCTATGACTTCCGTCACAAAACACTAAACAAACGTGTGCTCTACTCCCTCCTTATATTTGAATTTAAACAATTTAAATAAATTGTATTGCATTCTTACCGATTACATACATGGTACATAGAATCTTACTCCCATATAATGGTACATAGAATCTTACTCCCATATAATGTCAACGGAACATATCACTTGAATGTTATTTCCCTTCTTGATACTACAAGAATTCAACAATATCATATTCGGTATTTCTTTTTTAAAAAATATATTATATTTGGGAATTTTTTTTTTCAAAAATATCAAAATATTCTTAATTTGGAATTTCCTTTAAAAAAATAATATCATATTTTTTATTTTTTATTCAAAAATATCAAAATATTATTAATTTTGTATTTTATATGATATCAATTCATCCCGTTATCACTTCTCTTCTTATTCTTTTCTTCTTTTCTTATTCTTTTTTTCTCTTCTTCCTTTCACAGACCTTCAAAAATAAAAAATATCTTCACTCAAAAATTTAATATACACATAAAATTCACATGCAACTCAATCTAATGTATTTATTTATGGGACGGAGGAAATATTATGAGTCCATCACATGGGGAATTTTAAGCTAATCAAATACTACTTTCTTCACATATTAAATATAATATGTTGATTCGAAAAGAAAATTTATATGAGTGTTGAATTTGTGTAGATTTTGATAAAAAAATATTAATATTTTTTGAATGATAGTGAGATTTATTATAACACTTATAAAAAGGGATAGTTGATATATTGTGGTAGATAATATTGATTTAATATTTTTTTTAATAAAAAATTACCATACAAAAATATTATATTTATTTTAAAACGATAAAAAATATTACATTAATATAGGATTGAGTGAATAGTACATTTGTCCATTCATTTATGGAGAGATTTGAACTTAATATCTTACTTTTAAGTTTCGTATAATTTCAATTAGAGTAAGGGAGAGTCGGTTGATAATAACATTAAAATTATATGTTGTTATAATAAATATATCGATGGATATTTTTTTAAAATTATTTTAATGAAAAAATTAATTTTAATTATTCATAAATTAGTAACAATACATAAATGCTAACGAGTATTACGGCAAAATACGGATGAACCTGAAAACAAATGTCGACAACCAATGACCAAAGATAAGAAGTCGAGAACCCCTCAACCTCCTCAAATTTACAAAACTGCCCCTGGAAAACCAAACTTCTCCTACAATAAGTACCCTTCCACGTACCACAAGCCACTTCTCCCCTGAGCTGTCATCTCACTGTACCCTTTTTGCCCTTTCATCTTCTCCCAACAAATCTCCCAATTCCCAAATCGATCGATCAACCATTCTAGGGTTTCATATCAATCCCCTCCAATTTCATCCCCAATTCGAATGATCCTCGCAAAATCCAAAACATGATTCGAGTCGGCGGAATCCGCTTTCTCCATTCCTTCTCCGTCGTATTCCTCTACTGGTTCTACGTGTTCTCCTTGTCCCGTTGATCTCACCCTTATCTAAACCCTAATTTCAATTTCCCCCAAATTTGTTACCGATCAAATCAATCCTTTCTTTTTTCAAATCTTGAATCTTGTCATCGTTTTAAGTTTTAATAACTGGGTGGGTATTGGTCCGAATCGCTGGATTATGTCTCAGAAGGTGAGTTCGGGCTCCGATGAGGATCTTAGGTTCGCGGGGATCGACGAGAGGAAGAGAAAGCGGATGATATCGAACAGGGAATCGGCACGACGATCGCGTCTCAAGAAACAGCAGCATCTTGATGAGTTGATTGGTCAGGTGGTGAAGCTGAGGGCCGAGAATGCGGAGCTGGAGAAGAGGATCGAGGGGGCCTCGGGGTTGTTGGTTGACGTCGAGGCGGAGAATGATGTGTTGAGGGCTCAGGTGAAGGAGCTGACGGAGAGATTGAGGAGTCTGAACTCTGTGCTTGAGGTTGTTGAGGAGGTTAGCGGTTTGAGGATGGATATTCCTGAGATCCCTGAGAACTTGCTTGAGCCTTGGCGGCTTCCTTGCCCCGTGCAACCGATCGTTGCTTCGTCGAATATGTTTCAATACTGAAATGTCGCCATTGTGGATGGAAATGGGTCGTCGGAGTTCAGCATTGGCCTTCTTTGATCGACATTGTTGTTGAGACGTGTTGCTTTATGTTTTTGGATTATGTTGAAGGTTATTTGTAATCTAATAACGTTTAATGTTGTATGAGCGTTAGATGTGTATAGTATCTTCGTAATGTCAATCAATGAATGAAATCGAGAATGCTCGTGTATCTAGCTTGTCGATGGTCTTGACTTTGTGGTTGAAATTTGAAAAAGATCAAGAGATGTGGAGTGGCAATGTACTTGTTATCATTTTATGGTTTGATTTTGCTGGTTGAAAGCGAAATCAAGATCTTTTATGTGCGCATTCTTTATCGTTGTAATGTTAATCGGCATTGATCTATAATATACCATAATGGTGTTTATGGCTTGTGTTATTGACACGAATGGCCGATCTTTGATTCTTAGTGAAGCTTGAATATAAATGCTTCAGCTTCTATCTTCTTCGGTTCTTCCATATCGATAGACGTGACGTGACGTTTCTTTCTATGACAAGGGAAAAAAACCGGGAAAAAAACCGGCTAATTCATCGATATCAAATATCCATTCATTATCGTGAGATGTTTGTAATGAAGAACTTGAGTCGTAAAACAACTTGTTCTTGAGGACATTGGATATGCACGTTTTCCATGTTTTACTCGAAGGATGGCTGAGGTCAATGAGCCAAAGCATACCCCTTTTTGTTTCTCTTTCTTTGAACATTGCCTTCCCACTTGGTTTAGCAGACAAATGAAAAAACAATATCTTCAAGGAGTTTGTATCGAAGGTTGCTTCCTATTCTCGAGTACAAAACGTGACATGAAAGAACGTTGAAATGGCGTGTGGTGTTCTTTTCCATTGTACTATTCCTTTGGATTTTTTCCCTTTCGTTTTTCAATTTGGGCCATGTTGCAGCCCCCTCACATGAAAAAATAAAAAATAAAAATGAGAGGAAGGTAGTAGCCAGTGAGCGACGCTGCTCTCACCCCCTTTTCCCGTTACAATTTTCCATAGCGTGGAAGTGAGTTGATGCTCCAGGGATGCATATAGAGTGCGCACTGAATCAGAAAGTGTCCGAGACAACATTAACACTCGAGTAACAATTACAGATCAGGACTGGAAGTAAACTAGACCTGTTTTCCTTTCCAGAGGAGCAGATTGTCATATGCAAAACAAGGAGTATCTTTATAACATAAACAGAGGAATTCACTAGTTGTTTTGCATCAACCAGGCTGTTATGGAAAAACGGTTAAGCCCTTGTGATTATAACAATACATTGTAAGATTGAGACCGTGAAGCCTGCGGCAGTTTTAACAGAGTGGGAGCTAGATCGAGAATTTGACACCTTCATCATCTGTTGAAGCGCCTTTGAAGAGGGCAAGTTTCCCTTTATTCTCCAGTAGTTTTAGTGCTCGCATCAAGACAGTTCGATCCATCCCATGTAGCTCTAGTTTAGACAAAATTAGAACATACAGATCATCGAAATCGAACTAAAAGATCGAAACTAACATACCAAAGCGAAGCCTTGGTTCTTTCCCCAGGGGTATCGCACAAAAAATGGCAAGCAATCCAGCTAAAATTATACCTGTTCCTCGAGATTCAACTCCTGTTCTCAGTTCTTCCATAGTCATGACACTGTCCTCAAACCCGTTATCTTTTGCCTGAAAAATGAATGAGAAATCTATGCTTCAAATTTATCAGCTGAAAAGTACCAATAGACAAGAGCCGTAGACTGCATACCAGACCCTATCATCCATTGCACTGCTGTCACAAGATTATGGTCACCAATTACAATGATATGGTCTGCTAATTATCTCGGGTGGGTCAAAACAAAAGTGGAAGAAATATGGCAGATGATGTGATCTATCACTCTTGCACACTTACGAATCGCAAAATGATGTCTGCCCAGTCCTGTATACGATGCCAGAGAACAAGGCATTTCCTCTGGCCTTTATCCATCCATTCTGCACGCCCTACAACAGAAAATGCCACAAAATTTGACAGTGGGCAATCTTGCTTTCGAGTACAGAAGCATAATTCCTCAAATTAAATGACGGGATTGTCATGAACCTTCAGCAACTAAGGCCGAGAGAAATGCCACCCTAGCTTCGTGACTAAGAGATCCTGCAATAACATTAAAAGAAGAGAGTTCAAAGTCCTTTGCAATTACAAAAGACCCACTTAACTGAGCGGTTTGCTTGCAATCACAAAAGACCCACTTAGCTGAGTGGTTTACTAATCGCCTTCACAAGAAATTGGAAAGTTTCACCAAATCAAAGTAGATAGGAGAGACAATAATGTCTACTAGCTTAAAATGATTATCACAGCAATTACTTTGCCTAACATAAGTAGATCGCAATCAGACTTAGCGAATTTGAGTTTATTAATGAAACATGCAAAATCAAAGTAATAAGGTAGCTATTGTATCTCTTCCCTTCCTGTTTCCTCTGATCTATGTAATCAACAATAAAGAGACTCTACAACTCAATATTTAGGAAACAATCCAGGAAAACTCACTCCAGGACACGTGTATGTGGTCATGAATCATGATTATTATGACATCGGTGAGTGAAAAAAAAAACCCACCCCGAGATAGAAAAACACAATAAGTAAGATACAGAAGCTTACTCTCAATTGCAGGATTGGAGAATAATGGAAAATCGTGTTTGAGATCAATGACAAAAATCTTGTGCGTCTTGCAATACTCGAGTATGAGTTCCTTCCATAGTTGCACTTGCTTCTCTCTCGTGTCCTTCACGGGCTGTAAACTAATTGGCAGAAACACATACAAAGCCAATTGCATTAGGGTTCTACAATGAACACGCAACCATAATTCCTGGAAAAAGGTGAAACACTTTCAACTATAGCACGATTTTGTACAACAGCGATGCCAATTCACATCTGAGAAGCAAATCAACGAACAGAATGACGAAAAAGGTGTATGGCATTACAAGTCACACGTATGAACAGCTGGTAGAGCAAGTTCACTTGATAACTGTGACTGCAACCACAAGTCATTAGAATCTTGTGAAGTTGGAATCTTTTGGAGTTATAAGGCACCTCTTTTGGGTACCATCACTTACGAATTCCCGTCCATACCGTTAGTGAACCAGTACGGGTTTTGTATTTTCGGTCCGGTCCGGTTATCGTTCCAGTCCGGTTCCTTGGTACAATTTTGCACACCCCTAATGGAGAGTAACATTCCAACACATTGTTCCCGCTTCAAGACGATGGCATTCGCATAGAGTGCGTTCCTGAACTTTAACGCTACATAGAGTGAGTTCATTGATTTATCCAAAACCCCACCAAGGATGGCTCTCGACTCAATTTGGCTTAATAATTGGTTGCAACAATATGAATAACAACTATTCACATCATCATCATCAAGAGAATCGAAGTTAAAGAGCAACAAAATAGAGATAGTACGTAGTATGATTTACGTGAAATAAGGAGGGTAATTGAAGAAGTTGGGAAGCTTGAGATCCCCCAACTTCTGCATCACTTTCACGATTTCTCAATCCGCAAACAACCTCTGCTCACAAAAACAACCTGCGAAAAAAAAATCGAGGCAAAAAAATAATAATCAAGAAAATGGGGGCAAAAATCAGGGAAACAAATTGAATCGATCGATTGTGTTGAATGAAAACAGAAAATTGATGATGGAGAAAAAACCTCTGACGGTGGCTGGCGGTGCTCTGCGGCGGAGCAAGGCTGAGTTAGTTAGTTTTTTCAAAGAATGAAAAGAAGGCGTCTGCGGTGTTTTTCAATCCTATCCGCAGCCGGGATACGAACCAGAAATTAGCTGTCTACCACAGCGAGTAAGGACATCAAATATCCCATTGTTTGAAGCCACTGCGGAATTTGTTTCAAAGTCCTACACAAAAGTATATAAAACAACGAAAATAATTATATGATGTTCTCCACCTCTCTATCCAGTTATTTTTGTATCATTAGCTGAATATATGTAAATTTAGATTATGTTTTAAATTTTAATTTTTAATCATATAAATTCTTTTGTTTTATCTTTTTTAATATTTAATTATATAAAAAATTTCATATAAGAAAAAAATTGTAAATAATTTATAAAATCCTAATATAACAAAAGATTACAAAAATAATGAAACTTGGGAGTATATTCCACCAAAAGTGTGGCGATTGATTGGCGAGGATGATTTAGTAAGAATTTCATTGATTAAGTAATAGTTAAATTTAACCAATCATACAATAGGAAAAGCGTTGAAAGATATATTTTCTCGGGATGCTCCTAATATTCCCCATATAAGTATATACTTTTTTTCATTTCAAAAAGATGTAATTTTTTATCCAGACATATATGACGATAGAAGGTTTGGTTAGTAGGATGGGACGATCAAATATTATTTTTTGAAAAAATATCATGAAATATTAATAATAGTAAACATTGTGTACCATAACCGTGGATCATTAAAAAATTTAAACATATATCGTTTAAATACGTAATGAATCCTCGTAAATTACGTATGGAATAATGAAAGAAAACAGAAACATTACAATAATTACAGGACGGAGCTAATAACATATTTTGCTTGGAGCGTTCGTATAAGAATTTTTGCCTCAAAACTCTACTCTTAATATGTCTTCTGTCCTAAATTATTTACAATAGTTTGCTGGCATTGGATTTTATGTGTTTGCTGAATTTTTATAAAATTTTATAAAAAAATAGTATTTTTTTTTTTGTGAAGTGAAATTTACTCTAATGATTGAAAGAGAACATAGTGAAATGTACTGCACCAATTTGATATTGTTTATGTTAAAAAATTTCCAATAAAAAAACATTGCATATATTTTTGGATAGCTAAAAAAAAATATTACAAACAATATGGGATGAAAGATGTGCTCATCCTGTTCCATTCAAATTGTAACACTTTCATTTTTGAACCGTTTTATTCAAACTATAACTTTTTCTTATTTAACAACTTTTTTTATACAAAAATATCAAATTACTCTTATTTTATATCACATCAAATCAGCATCATCGTTTCTCTCTTTTCTTTTTCTCATTCCTTTATCTCACATACTTATAAAGGCAAAATAGTTATTCTTTATTAATTTAATATATACATAAATTATCGTGAACTGTTGCAATTCGAATGAAACGAAAAGAATATATTTCACTATTTATGATATATTTAACTCTTATAACATATTTACCTATAATAAAACGATATATACTAATGTGAGTTCTCTTACAAAATTATTGTTTTAACTCAATAAGCGGTGACAACAATACCTAACCCAGATTTTCACATAATGTGCACAATCTAATGAGAATGAGATATGCTTAGTTTTTTTTTACTATAAACCACAGAAAGATTGTTTCCCGTTTTAAAATCACAAACAATTACGATCATTGCGTCCCAAGTTTTCACAGTGTATAAGGTCTAATGAGGACAAGATAGACACAAGCTTTCCCACACTGTAAATAACACAGAGATTGTTCCCGTATCAACACCATAAACGATCACGATAATTTTTTTGGTATAATTGTCCACAGCTAATTCTCGACTATATTCTAAATCGTCAAGAGCTAGTCCTTGATCTTGTGTTAATAACAAAGATTTCTCAATATTCCTTTTCTTCGTCCATAAAATTCCAATTCGCAATCAGGAGGACAGAGGGAAATCAAGCTTCTCGTCACTTAGACACATGACTGTTGGTGACGATCTCAATATATTGATAAGCTTTCCTAAAATATATGCATTTTTTTTTACCTTCCATCATTGTTTGCTTATGTTTCATTTCATTTTCCACTCTTATTCGATGTGGTCTCTGATGTCCCATAGCATCATTTCCCAATTACAAAATGCATCACGATTAGCTGCTTTATAAAAACGTAAGAACAATTCTGCAAAGAAGCATTGAATAAAAATCTCAACAATAACAAGCCAAAAATAAATAAACACAAATCATGCACATAAAAACCATAAAAAATAACCAAAACAAAGTATAACCATCAACAAGTCCCAAAACGATTCATAATCATCATCGTCTATCTAAACCAACCCCCGATAAGGAGATCAATTTCATCCATAACTAATACATCCCGACACAAAAAATAACATATCGACATTCGTTACTGTTACGTCAAATTCTGCTCGGGACATATCGTTACCATTCCGTTATTAATCTTCGTAGGTACGACACTCCTCGTCGGAGGGATTATCTTTACAGAAAGTCTCCAGCACATCGGTCTCCTTCTTCCGATCCCTGGCGTGGCTGGCGGCGGCGCTGAGCTCCTCGACCTCGTCCCACGCCGCGACGCACTCGCCACTCACGGGGTCATCGGCGCAGACCTCCTCCGCCTGCTTCACGCTCTCCTCCACCTTCTTCGATATCTTCTCCGGCGCCGCCCGGATGGGTTTGATCATCGGATTCCTCGATCGGGTTCCGAATCGAAGAGTCCTTGAAGTCAGTGATGGAAGCGAGGGGACGGAGAAGGTGGAAGGGAGGCGCGGGGATGAGAGGGTGATGATGCCGGAGATGGATGCCATTTTTGGGGTTGAGATTTGATACGAGTGTTTAGGGAATGAAGCGAGTTTGGGGTTGTGATGGAGAAGATGAGAGTTGGTGGTGAAATGGGAGTTGGAGTGCGGTGTGTAGCATACATTTCTTATCGAGTAGTGGCCAATGAGAATCCTCCACGTAAGTGGGTTCATGTAGATATTTTTATTTTTTTAATCAATTTAATTCCTTAGATTTATGGTAAACTATTTGGTTGGATATAAATCATGAACTCTTTCCAATTGTCATCTCTTCCCATCATCCTTCTCAATGTTCTCTTCGTCTTAGTATATGTAATCTCGCCACACTTTTCCTACCTATAAGAGCCTCTCCAATGCTATTTGCTCATTTTATTGATTATTAAAAAAAATCACATTTTTAATCAAACACGGACGACGATATAAATTTTGATTGATATTGTAAAATGATCAAATATTTTTTTTAATATCATAAAATATTAATGATAGTAAATATTATTTTTTCTGACACATTAAATATATCAATTTGATCCGATACGAGATTTTATTTATTATTGAATATTAATTGATTAGAATTAATATTTTTGTGGTGATAGTTAGGATTTAGTATAATAATTATAAAAAAAAGTAACGAATTACATTATAATAATTTGACATTTTTTATAATAAAAAACTGTCAAAATTGAGATGTCGCATATATATATTTTGGGGTTGTAAAAAAAAAATTGTAATTAACATGAAACTGAAGAAATATGTAGTATAAACATGCCAAGTTCATGCTCATCTTGAGGCTGCAGAAGCTTTTCAAAGAGCTCTAAGAACATGGGCGCTGTGGGTTGACAGACATGTAAACGCACAGAAGACGCACGTTTTCTTTCGAAACTCAGCACCTAGTCATTTCAGGTTCGTTTAAGATGAGGTCATTCAGGAATCTCGATTTGCTTGAATCTGCATTGAAATGTTTTCTTGGAACAGGGGAGGAGAATGGAATGCAGGCGGACATTGCAAGGAAGCCATTAGACCCCTCGACGAAGTTGTCATGGATGTGATACCCCGAAAGGATCTTATTGCATCAGAGGTCATCAAGCAGACGAGAACTCCAGTAACTTTCTTGAATGTGACCGCGTTATCGGCATACAGGATAGACGGCCATCCATCTGTTTATGGAGGTAAATCCTCGAA
The DNA here is from genome assembly GCA_001925005.1 of Drosera capensis. Taxonomy (NCBI): domain Eukaryota; kingdom Viridiplantae; phylum Streptophyta; class Magnoliopsida; order Caryophyllales; family Droseraceae; genus Drosera; species Drosera capensis. The sequence goes on along the minus strand of LIEC01010261.1, from coordinate 13,587 downwards.
CAGGAGATATTCGTCGAGAGTAGAAGATTGTAATCATTGGTGCCTTCCTGGTGTCCCGGATACTTGGAATGAGTTGTACTATCACAGTGTTATCGAACCACATAAAATATTGGAACAGAATTTAATTTATAGAGGAAATCATACGTCTTAAATTTATTTTCATTCAGTGTACCAAGCTAATGATTCATGTTAATCCCCATAAAATCGAGTTGGTTTCGAGTCTCAAGGAGTTTCAAGCTAATCCTGACTCTAGTCATCAGAATCGGATCAAACTCGATAGAGATTGGAAAAAACTTAGCCAGTGGAACTAGTTCAAAAAAAGTTTAAAAATTTATGAAATAGAGTTAACATATTTTTTAAAAGAAACACATGCATAAAATATATAAAATATGTATATTTATTAAATATAAATTGAATAAAATGTATATACTTCTAAAGATTTGAAAAATATTATAAAACTATTTAATTACCGATTTAACCGATCAAACCAGTGATCAGTTTTTCAGTCCAGGTGTGATAACTATGATCTTGACAAGGTTTGTGATCCTTGAGAATTACGGCCAAAGAATGATGTGTAAGACACCTGCATAAAATGAGATCTTCAAAGTCTTGCAATGTAGGATCATCGTCGACCCTATTCAGCTATTCTTATTCTTCTGTATGACCAAAAAAAAAAAAAAAAAATTTACTTTGATCTCAATACACTCATTAGCTCAAATTATTTCTATATACAGTTAACACATTTATACTTCTCATAATTAAACTCACAAAAAAAATAATTAATAACACTAGTTCAATGTCTTGTTCTGTAATTTGGGAGCTGGGGCACGCTCTGTAAAGCTAGGGAGCTTGCTCATGTCCAGCCCAGTGAATGTTCCACACAATATATACCGAGCCTACTGAATTTGATGGAGATCAAAGTCTCACCAGAACCACTACGCCCACAAGCACCACTATCAACGCGACTGATGCTTCCTAGCTCGACCAAGCGTGAATGAGGAATCATCTTTGCTTGAGCCTGAGCGCTTGCGAGCCCACTCGGGTGCTTCATTGGGCCCGTAACAGTAATCATAGAACAGCTCCTCTTTAGCTTCTATCCGATCCTTGGCATAGATGCCAACTCGATGATCACCCGATACTAGCATTATCTGTTCATAGAGAACAGTGGTTTTAATTCAATGCATTTTAATTTGACAAGGCAGTGTCAAGCGCAGCAACAACATTCTGGATGGAACCGAACCCAGCTATAAGTTCAAATTGTACCTTGCAATGACAGTTCGGGTTGTACGAGTGGTTGGCGAACTTCAACTTATCTCCTTTGCGAAAAGCATCAAGAACCCACTGTCATGAAGGAAATGTCAGTTAAGGTTACGGATACCATGATGCACCTGAACTAGAAGTGCTCAGTAGTCGTGTATGGAAGCTCAAGTACTTTTTTTTCTTGCAGCTTGAAAAGAAATGAGATCTATCCGTCTCATCACACGAGTTAATGAACAGAGGAAGAGAAATCCAAATCATCACATGAGTTAATGAACAGAAGAAGAGAAATCCAAAGGAACTGGAGAAGAAAGGGAGACCAGAGAAACGGGAGAAGACGGATAAATCCAGAAAAATTATCAGTCAGCAGTGAAAACATGAACCAAACAAATACCAGATTGTCAACAAGCTATCTTACCCCATCAAGGTCAACTCAAGAGTTAAAGTAGTAATAACTTGCCTGATCGTTGAGGTCGAAGAGAAATGAGGAGTTGGCACGATCATAAAACTTTCCCCGCCTGTCTGCTTCTTGATGAGAAATTAACTCACCAGTATACTCCCCGAGAAACTCATTCTTGTTAACTGAATTCTGCAAATATTAACAAGTTGTTAGCTAGTTATGGAGCCTGTGGACGATGACAGATAAATTTTGATCTAAAATAATCATATCAGACCTTTATAAAAGCTCCCCATCCGGCTACATCGGACTTTGCCAACAAGACCTGTAAACAACATATACTTAAACGAAGAATGACACAAATATTTAGTACCATGAAAAACGCTGAAGCCCTGAATAGAATACCGGTTGGTGTTGCTTTAAAAGAAGCTTCATGTTTCCACATTGTCCATCACTTTGCCTTGGTGGTTCACCCAGTGAACCATCACCACAACTGCAAAGTTCGCATCATGGAAGGACTTCAATTACAGCACAGAAAATAGGTGCAACAGTCTTATTTTAAAAAAAAACCGGCAACAGTAGCCAACTTGTTGAAAACTTTCCACGAACAAATGCATAGTCAAGTTAAACTTGAAGGACTCGCATACAGAGAAGACACACCAAACACAAATGGAGCTTCTCCAAGTTGATATTACATTTGAATAAACCCATGAAGAAAAATTGAAGTGAAATACTACAGTTATTAGACAACGAGAGATAGATTCGGGTATCCATAAGCAGATCCAGCTCTCTTACATGACATCTCTTAAGTGAAGAACTTCATAAGGAACGAAATGGAACAATTAGGAGCAGTGGTACTATAGTTATATTGTGACATGGATTACGGCTAATGATATAGGTATAGTTTGTCTGACTATCCTCATGGCAAATCCACTGAAACATAATATAGAATCCTCAACGACAGCAATTTAATCACTGACACAAGAAAATACCAAATCCAGCAATTTCGACAGACATCTGGGTCGCATTCACGGTTAGAGGCATAGCAGGGGCACTGCCTGCTTTTGCATTGATTTTTTGCGCAGTGGCATCCTCTAAATCGATTTTTACAGCTCTTTGAGCACCTGAAATTCGAGAGCTCATTACATAAATCAACTATCAGAATTAGCAAAAGGAAAAGACGGCATTCTTCTTGACCATCCAGCAAGATGGTATATCCACCAACTGCACAGCTTGGTAAATAACTTGTACCGAAATAGATCTCATGACATTATTCATCATACTACTCGCATCTACCAATTGGTAATGGCAATGGAATCCATTCACAGAACCCACGAAGGCAACACCAGATCCAAAAGAAAGAATCTGTCAAAGTTCTGTGTATCGACCTACAGATTGCATCAGATCGACCTTTTTTTCTTTTTGATCCAGGCTAGACAGCAAATAATTTCACTAGCATGGACGACATAATGGCGCAAAGCTGGTATAATACGTAACATACCCACAGTATTTCTCACAGCACGTTCCGTTCTCCATGCATGGGCAGTTTTGTCCACACATGGACTGGCAGGGACATGGAGTATACTGTCTACATGGCTTGTTTTTGCCATCACCAATCCTTCTCCAGCTTGAAGGATGACCAGTGGACTTAGACGAATACTTCAGCCTTCTTGCTTTACCCCTTTTACGAGTTAGCCGTGATCTTATTGATGTCTCTTTCTCCTGAGACACAGGATACAGAGATCAATTCTACAGCATACCAAGAGCAGATATGGCACACCAAATCTGAAGCTTTCAAAAAATATTCAGCACTTGGACTTTTTTCTTACTTCAAATTAATAATTTTGTACTACCCTCTAATGTATACTCATGCAACTAGAAACAAATTCCAGTAACCGGCACAACACAGGGATAGCACAACACAGGGATAAAAAAAATCCGATTAACTGTCATACAGCTCAGAATTCACAAGCAGAATATACCAATAATTCAGCCGTGTTACGTGTACAACCTTTTCTTCAGACAAAGAAGACAGAACTGCATCCGTTCTATGATACATTAGAGCCCCGTCGTCGAGCATGTAGCCGTACACCTCGCTGCAAGTCTTCAAGCCAGACAATAAGTTTCTAGCAATGAGGCAGCTGCAAAGGACAAGTTTGAACAAAAGAAAGGTGAAAATTGTTACCAAATCTTAGCCAAACACCTGAGAGCGTTTGTCACTCAATCATGCATTTGAAGCCAAACCATTTAGATTCAGCTTGTGACTTGAGGGAAACAAGGTGCATAAATATTTATTACTATTATTATTGGGGGATGATATTTCCAAGGCCAAATTTGATACATATAAGGCAACACTCTCACAACATTTTTTGGATAAAAAAGTCGTCCTCTCACAATGTGCTTTGAATGAATCATTTTGGGCCTTGACATTATCAATTTCCTACTATTATATAACATAAATACTTTCACATGAAATTATAAACCCTTTGCATTCTGGTAACTAAAAAGGTCCTATCCCATTGGTATTTTCTGCGGTCCCAGACATGTATTCAACTGACAAGCTACGTAAATATTGACGTACGAACTAGGGGCAGATGATTGATATATGCTTTCAATTATAATGTCCCACAGTAGTGAAAAGCAGGGTTGATGTTTCTGAAAATTTAAGAAGAAACGAAAAACTCCGAGTAATGCATTAAAAAAATCATCACACAATGCGCCAGGCTTGAATGATATATATATAGAGGTTGAAGAGGTTAAAATGCCTTTCACCAAGATAACTAAATATATTCATAAAAATGCTACAAACGACATCGATTTTGAAAAAAATTCATCATTATATATGATCATCTATTCATATGAAACATGATTTTCAAAATTGGAATCATTCCAACTCTTCGATAATTGAAAACAAAAATTCTAAAATTGAACGGTTCAAAATAGTTCATAAATGTGCAATCTCATTCCCGCACACGTGTCATCAATGAATCCCAAATTTCATAAGGACAATGTACATGAGTGAGTAACAATATCCATGAGCAAAATTGACGATGATCGATATCATTTATAGCATTTCATAAGTGTCTTTTAACTATTTTGACTAAAGACATTTTAGTATGGGAGAAGAGGGGCTGCAGTAACTTCGGCCTACACGCTACCGTCCCACTCAGTTTTTAAAAAATCAATTTGTTTCAAATTTTAAATTTCGAACTTTTTAAAAAATGACAGTTATCATTTAAACCTATGAGAGCTGCAGCCATGGAGGCTGCAGTAACTACAACCCCTATTTCACACATATATAAAGCAGCTCACAAGTTTGAATAATAAAAACTTCTTTTTTAACAATAAATTATAAAAACTTAATGTTGATGAAATGAATAAGTTCCTCTATGGTTTGACATTGATTCTCTTTTTTTTTTCTTTTCCATTTTTTGTTTCTCCAGTGACATGATTTCACCAGATCACCAGAATATATCATTAATTATCATCTTCTGTTCTTCTGAATGGGGAAAACAAACAGAAATAAGAAACAAGAATTACCTCTAATTTTTTGTCATCTGCCTTTATGCCTATGTTCCTGATCTAGGTTTTCACTATATTCAACAGCCCCCAAGTTAAACAGGTACACTTGTCCACCATTTATATTGACCTCGAGTTATACGGCTGTTGAAACATTTTATAAAACCTCATCTAACAGTTAAAGCAGCATATTGGATACAAAGGAGGAGCAGATGAAGCTAGTGTTTTCACCTGTTTCTACCAAAGATCTCTACCCCTTTCAGGAATAGGTCTTTCTCAAGAGGCATCCACTCCCTTGGTTGATTCACCGTAGGACTTCCAAGCGGCATGGTGGCTCCAGTGAATTCATTCACATAATGTTTATATGTCAGCTGGATATCATGCTCGCCAAATTCCTTGTCAAGGTTCCCAGCTGCAGGACCTGACGCTTGGCACATAGCAGATGCACTTGAGGCACTTTCCATGTCCATATCATCAGCTATCTTCCGCTTCTTTTCATTGACACCCAGACAATCATCATCGCCTTCCATCAGAGAATCTCCTTCCTCACATGCCTTCCGCTTTTTCTCTAGACTTGCAGGTTTTGGTAGTGGCACTATGGCCAATGATTGAGAATCAACTTGCTTAGACAAAGGCCCTTCTGTGCAAGGATCTTGAACACCATATTCTGGCATCTTTTCCTCAGAGTTCGAGGTTGAAGATGTTGTTTCTTCCTTGTCAGCCATATCATCGATGTGGCAAGGCAATCCTGCTGTCGATCCTTCAGGTATATCATCTTCTTTTTTCCTTCTCTACCATAACATGGAATGAAACCAGAATTCATGATTCTATGAAATACGCAAGAAAATTCAGTTTCATTTATAATACAATAAAAAACAAAGTCCGTACATATAACAATGTTCTCCGAGAGATCATTGTACGTCATATCATATTTTAACGTATCCTCCAAGCTCCTTGAGATGATTTTCATTCGTGCAGTTCATTAATTTAATTGTTGGTATGAAACAAGTCAAAGGTTCCATTTTAATGGTAAAAAAAAAGGTTCCATTTTATTTATGCATCCAGGTTCCCCTGTATGTCCTCCTCTACCAGAAAAGCAATCAGAAGAAAAAATTTCATCCAATAGAGAAAGTTGATAATATATGGTGACCCAGTTCACCTGGAACAAGTATTTTCAGAAGCATTACAGATATCAAGACCATCTTGCTTTTCATGTAAAACATTTCAAAAGGTTGTTTCTTCTAGCAATGGTTTTTCTAGTAGGTTAGTATTTGATTTCCAACATAATTAAGCACCTACTGCAGCAGCTCTGCACTGTAAATTGAGATAAGTCCAGGAACGGGATTATCTCGAAAGAATATAGAAACATTCCTCTCTCCACCATTTTCTCTCCGTGATTCTGTCTTTCATCCTGGACTATGAGGTGCTTTTTGCCTTCGATTAATGTTATCTTTTCCATCTTATAGTAGTAATATTATGTCAGAACAAGTGTAAAATTCTAGTAGTAAACAGTACCATAAGGAAACATTGGTAACTGCAGGGTTTGCGAGCATCTTCCATCTCAGACCAACTTGACTGCCTTTCAATCTGTCAAAATCACCAAGCAGGTCCAAATATGAATAGATTAAGCTCACTGTAATAGTGCTAAATACTGTATAATAGAGGGATGCACTCACTGGGAAACTAAAAGTTTGAGAACATCCATGTAGACGACAGTCAAATATCTGCCAATGATGCAAATTAAATATTACAGGAGGTGGGCAAAAAGCAGAACAATCAGGGAAATGGAGGCAGAAGATAGAGTCCCTTATTGGAGTTCTATAGTTCATTGCTTCATAAACGACTACGGGGTTATCCCGTCATCCGTACTCCATAATAGCAGCACATGTGGATTGTGGTTCAAGAGGTGAACCTAAAATATTACATGTAGAAAGTAGCAATTCTTCATACTTGAGTTGCAAGGACGCACCAAGCAACGACGGCAAAAAAGATTGTCTAGAGAGTCTAAAGCAGTAGCTAGGCTCTTCTCCAGAAATTTTGTACTTTGACAAAACTCTTCTCCTTGTCTCTCCAGGATTTTATCCTTGAGTTCATGGTATCTTTCCTGCAATCACAGAAGTGGTTATCAAAAGGGTACACAGTTGCTCAAGAGATTATGTACGTCTAAATGTAAGACACCATGGGAAATCCAAGACCACTGCATGCTAGTGCAACCTACCTGGATTTCCGCACAGGAACCTCCAATGAATTGGCTGACGATGTTAACAATCTCATCATTTAAACCATAGTCCTGAAAAGCCATCCTGACAAGGGAAAGAGATACATTTTAGCAATGCAATTTACAGAAGTAAAAGGATAACAAATCAATCCGAAAAGGGCAGAATCAGAGGATCACACTTCTCACAGAAGAAACTTATAACCTGCATTTCCATACTAGCCACATCAAAGCTGCAGAAGCTTGCAAAACTGCATGCAGGAGCAAGCATAGGTTTCGAAAGCTAAGGACTGCCAGAGCCCTTAGTGCAAAAGCTTTCAGTGTGGAAAGTCCAAGGAATGCGATTTATTAGAATCAATGGGTGGTAGAGTGTCAGCTACAGTATACATAAGATCACACATCTCATGAACTTTGCACCATGTATCAGTAGGGTAATGGCAATCATAGATTACTAGTTATCTGGACCAAATGCATATGTCATCTTTAACTCTGAACAAAGAAAATGAAGAACATGACAGGGAGCAGGTTTTGAGCCATGTCTCGTAAAATGACTTAATGAACCAGTTTTAAAAGTGGAGCTCTTAGTCAACTGCTACTTACCACAGAATACGATCTTCTCCTTCAGAAAATTCATACTTCTCTTCGCCCAGCTCCAAGTTTTCTCCCTCGCCATCGCTGCATATTAGTGCTTCATCTCCATTTTCATCATAATAGATCAGCCTCCTTCCAAAAACTGACTGGTCTTCAGCCATTCTCTGATTTCTGAACAAGGCAATGAAAATCTCATGACACAACTTGAACCTCGAAATCAAAGTAATGAAGTATCATTCCTTAATACAAGAAAACTGATAGAAGAAAATTCAGCTAACTGTGAAAGGAGAAGATGCACCCTGTTTCACTCGAAACCAGCTACTACAATAAGAGAAAACTAGTAGTCCAAGTAGGAAAGTAACCCTGATGACACGAATGTTAAGGAGAGCTATCCACACAACTTAACAATAAAACAGAAAATGCATGTTGCCTTATCTACTCTGATAGATATCCCAACACCAGAGCAATGCTACATGCACACCCTGTAAATCAGTTTGGATATGCAATCTCCAAGGAGGTGAAGGTAAATTTCTGGTCCGAAATAAGAAACCAGAGGCTAATGAATTAAGAGGTTTCCAATTGACAGCATGTTTCACAGAATTAACCGCACCAATTGATCACAAAATATTCAAAAAGAAGTGTCAGGACGTAGAATATGTGAAATGTCCATGCTGTTCCAGATTGAGAGGCAAGATTTACATTCCAAGGGATTGTGAGAAGAATCGTTGCAGTAATCCACATCTAAAGATTTATAATATGGATAGCTCCAATCTCATACCGATCCAAGGAAATCCATGTTGTATAAGGCGGTATCTTTTCAACAAATGGGAGTTTAGTGCTGGTTGATATTGTCGCATCGTGACCGTTGGTGCAGTTTTTATCCGCTGACCCAGGCACAAAACCATTGAATACGCAGATGGTGCCTTTTGTTTTTATAGAAAGAACTTCACTTGATCCACTTTCCGCAGCAGAAAGACGCTCCGCAGAGGTAGCCGACAGAACATGATCAATATGACTATCCAATTTCTTAGCGTTTCTCTTGATCTTTCCCTTCACATCCATAAAATAACTCAGGATCAGCAACTTTAACTTCCAGAATCAATATCATCACTAAGGTAGGTGGCCATCAGCACCTGACAAACAATAATTTGTCAGTCCCTACGTAATGTTTTACTGGATGCAAGTGGTTTCCCAGACGAATCATCCATGATACTTTCGAAGTCAATTTTTGAGAGATGCAGCTTTCCTCTAACTTGTGTGGACGGCGCTATAAAACAGCCATACAATATCAAATAAACAGTCATTCTTATAAGTACATGAAACATACCCTGATGCTTGTTCTTCTTTCTGCATGAATTTGCTTTTTCAATGTATTGATCTTGGTAATCAGATCTCCATAATCCTTGCCACCTTGTTGCACCTGTGACATCAATAAATGAAATTAGTAACTAAAAGTGAAACTGGTTGAATTGTGCATCCAATTCTGATTTGAGCGACTCAGTAAAACTTCCCATGAGTGAATGAAAAAGCTTCATTAAATTAATGACTTGATATTATTGCCACGTAATACCTTGAGAAAAAGCAACTACTTTCTTGAGACTCGAATCAACATGATATGGCACTATGGTTCCCCACAAATAATTAGAGCTACTAACATATAACTCACAACCCATGCCAGGGTTTCAAAAAAAGGCTTATGGTTCCACCGTGGACGTGTGATTTATTTATTTATTTTCATTTTATTTGGCTCCCCAAGTTCTCAAATGGCTTTCATTTGGAAATAAATACTTCCTTCACCCTTCAGCCAAAGAGGTTCTTTCGAAATGGATTTACTTCCTACATCAAAATGGTTTCGAACTATTTCACATAAGACGCACAAGATAACTCGGAAACAAAACTGTTCAAAATTAGTAATTGTAAACCACCACCAAAGACCATCTGCTATCACGTAACCGCATCGAAATGAACAAGACTAACTCGCAGCACAACAAAGAGAAGACTAACTTTAAGCCTGGATGAGGAATCAGCAGGTTTAGACACCGCCTTCCCTCCCTGCTGCCTTGATTTTGAGTCACTTGGCTCCCATGAAGAAAAGCTGGGCTGATCTGCCATGTGCAGATACTATAGAGGTAAACTAATGAAGCACTTGATCGATGTCCTGAAATAAGAAAACACCATGTTAATCGCAGATCATGCCTGAGCACAAAATCAGTCAGGACGTAGCAATAATATCTTAGTTCATGAGAGAAACTACTGCACATATAATCCATCCCCCCGATGCCCATGCAATAAGCCTATCCTGAACAACAGCAAAAAATAACATGGGAAACCAAAATATAATGAACTCAACCAGTAGAACTCAACTCCTTCCCAAGCCATTGTTACAGTATGCCAAAACTTCTCTACATGTTTGGAATACACTACCTGGATTCCTCGAATTGCACTAGTCTCCATCCCATGTTATTTGCAACACTTGCACTGGACACTCATGTCGAGGCAAACTTATCAAACGACATTTTTTTCAAATCATGTAATATTGATGACAACTTTTGTTAAAACACTGTCCAATTTCATTTTTCTAGAACCCATAAAAGGGAAACAACAGAATTCTCCAAAATAAGCGCTGGAAAGCATCAAGCCTAGTAAGTGAAGGTAATATCACATCAGATGGAGGGGGAAAGAATCAATGAAGTCACTATGAACTTTTCCTTGCTGCTAGCTCTTCGGCGGGCTATTCCTAGTACTAAGTAACACGGTTAGAGTATCCGATAACTATCACATGAACCACACTATACACAAAGTCGAGCCTAACCAGGAGAATCCCTAAACCACTTCACGTACTCAGAATCCAATACTCTACCAGAAACCCCTTGAACTATGAATACGATCATTCAAACCCATAAATTTGCAAAAGTTCACCAATCATCAAGCAATCAAGGCCAAGAGAAACACAAGCCGATTCGCGAATTCGACGTTTCAATAATCAGACGATGATGATCATACGATCACCCGACCGGGGAAATTCAATCACGGAAATGGAGAATGATAAATTCAATCCAGTCAAGGAGAGAACTTACTTTCATTTTCCGATGATGAAGGATCATCGCTTGCCGCTTGGAATTAGACACCGCGAGGGTTCTCCCTCGTCGACTTCGTCTCTGTATTAGATCAAGTTCGCCGGAGACGGCGGCGGAGGGGGGAAGTGAAGAGGAGAGGAAAACCTTGGAATTTGGGAAAATAGCGTGATTGGCGGATTACGTGGCATCAAAGCTCTGTGAGTGAGCAACAGAGGAGAGAAGGATTTTTGGTGCTACCGAGGCTCTGCGGACCCATAAACAATGTCTTGAATACATCAGTTTGGGTTTCGATATTGTTGGTTTCTCTCATGTTTGCACGTTGTATAGATGAAACTAGTCTTGCAATCAATTAAATTTAAATTTTTTAAATTAATATAAAAATAAATTTTTAATCTCAATTACATAGCCATATAAATACTTTATCCTTTTAAAATATGATACTCCGTAAAAATATGTGTTTTGTTGATTTTTGTTTTTAAACCAAATAAAATTTGATCGTTCAGTAACTTTCGTCTTATAAAAATTCATACATTAATCATCACGTTGGATAATAATAATTTTTTTTATAACAAATACTCCTTCTATCTCTAAATGATTGTACAATACATATTTGACGATTAAATATTATTATTTTATAAAATTATTATAAAATGTCAATGATAGTTTAAGTTATGAACTTTAATCATGTATCCTATATCAATTTAAGGTTTTATGATATCGTTAAAATAAAAATGAAACTTTTTAAAATATATGTCGTTACAATAATTATGAAAAGAAGATAATAAAAATGTCAACACACAATATATATTATCGTTTCAAATTACATAGTCATAGTTGTTACCTGATTGAAAAAGTAACTTATACTCTCTTCGTTTTATATTATAACCAATATTTTTTTATTCGGACCGTTTTAAAATATAACAAACATATCGTATTTAGTAAACTTTTTATATAAAAAATATTAAAATAAATCACAATCTCCTACCGCGCATGCATCATCTTTTTTGTCCTTCTTTCTTATTTTCTCTTATAAACCCACTTACATCCCACAATTACTAAAAAAAATTATTTTTTTCATCAAATCTCATAAAAATTTAACATATATATAAATTTGATTATAAATTTGATTGATGGATGAAACTACTTATTATATTTTGTGACTAAGATAATAATAATATGAATAAAATTACGTGGAATAATATTTGGTCATTCGGTGTTATTAAAATTCATGCATCCAAGCATTGCTATCAAATACTGGGAACAACCCCTCATCCGATACACGCAAATGAACTCTGCCGCCGCCGCACTTCGCCGCAGACTCTCCCTTTCCCGCTCCCTACTCCACCGTCTCCTCTCTCCCTCCTCCTTCTCCTCCTCCTCCGCCGCAGCCGAATCAGTACCCAGATCCGTGCCGCATCCCACCAAAACGGCAGTGGCGGCGAAGAAGACGACCATTAAGCCCCGGATCCCTCCAAAACTGCTGTTCCGGCACCTGATGGGACTCTCCCCCGACGGGAAAGTGACCGATGTTTTTCACTATTATATTAGGGAAGGATATAGTTTCACGAACGCGGATCTCCACGGCTGTTTTCGTGGGCTGAGGAAGTTTAGACGGTATCAGCACTGCTATGAGGTAGTGTATGTGATTTTTGCCCTTGATTTGGTAATTTGGTTGATATGTTTGATTGATGAGGATGATCTGATTCACATGAAAGTGGTCTAAATAAAGTTATGCATAATCTGTTAATGTGTTCTTGATGAAATGACTTTTTTAGGATGTGTATAAGGCCAAATTCGTTATCATCGAGGCGAGATTCTATGGTGACCTTTATATTTATGGAACTTGGGTTGTCTCCCATCCCTGACTTTTAATTCAATTTCATATGATCAGTGGTAATGTTTAGCCAACTCAACTGGTTAAGACAGTGGCCTGATGGCATTAGAAGAGAAGCATCAGCAAATTTGAATTTGTATTTTTTATTGATATATGAGACATTCCATATCGATATATATTATAGCTTGATGCTTGAATATATGCTCATTTTCCTTGTGATCTTTTGGGTTCTCGCATAAGGAGGTTGCAAGTTGTGAGTTTGTAGGGAGGGTGTAAGCTTTCACGACGCCTTTTAGAGCCGCGTTGGTTGATCTTCATGAGCAAAGACAAGCAACATTTTGAATGGGGAATTTTTACCTTGAAATAAAGTCCTTGTCTTACCTTCTTCACGAACTATTCACAACTCACAAGTGTTGCTCATCGAAGCTATACAACGATCTTTATATCCAGGTTAAGTACCATTAGTCATTCAATCGGGTTTAGCATGACCTTCTCATGGAGCAGATTTATATATGTCAATTTGTCTACAAGTGGAGTTTCTCCTATTGGGTTATATCATTGCCCTTTTCAGCGATCTTACTTCTTAGAAAGGACAGTAGGTCCTCAAGACACAGCATGTATCCTCAAGATCATCGTCCTTGACTCATTAGGCCCCATGAGCTTCTTCTTTCCACCCCCCCTGAGCTTCTTCTTTCCA
>LIEC01010260.1:59638-88420 GCA_001925005.1 Drosera capensis | reverse complement strand
TACACCATCTCCGGGGATCAATCTTCCCATCCCTCGACAATGTCCGCCGGCGGCGACTGGACCCACCTCCCCTCGGATCTCCTCCACTCGATCGCCGCCCTCCTCGACACCTCCACAATCCACACCATTCGATTCCGCTCCGTCTGCGCCGCCTGGCGCGCCGCCGTGCCGTCACCACCACCTCTCCTCAGCCCTCACCGAATCTCCTCCGCCGACCCTTTCGCCCCTCAAATCGACGGCTTCTCTCTCTTCAAACGCACAATCCCCACCAAACCCTGGATGATAAAACTCGAGGAGGTCGAACCGGGGTCGAAATTCAGGGTCTTTAGCCCTTTAGTGAATACCAATTTGTTCGAATTGAAGAATGTTTGGCCGAGGGGGATTGATTTGAGGGATGTTAGGGTTTGGGATTTGGGGGAGGAGTATGTGTTGCAGTTTGTGAATCGGGTTTCGGGCCGGGATTGGGATAGTTTATATATGGAGAAGGTGGCTTTTTTGAGGAGGGGAAATGGGGGTTTTGTGGTTTTGACGATTCATATTAGTGGGAAGTTGGCTTTGTTTAGGTCTGGTGAGAGTAAGTGGGTGATCTTGAATGATAAGAGGTTGCCGTTCGATGATGTGATCGTGGTGGACGGGGAGTTTTATGGTGTTGATAGTACGGGTGAGTTGGTTAGGGTGAGGGTTGATGATGATGGTGTGATCGAGGGCGATAGGTTGAGTCTTGTGGCGGAGCCTGTTTTCGGGGGTGGTAAGAAGTGCTTGGTGAAATCTGGAAGGGATTTGCTCTTGGTTGATGTGTATAATGGTGTGAATCGGTATGAAGACAGCGATGGGGATTATATATACGCTGATGAAGGGAGCCATGAGCAATTAGGTCAGAATGCATTTTGGTTTGAGGTTTTCAGATGGGATGTTGATGGCCGGAAATGGGTTCGGGTGGATAGGTTGGATGGACGAGTTCTGTTTCTGAATGACATTTGTGCATTTTCTGCTTGTTCTTCGGATTTGCATTGGCATGATGATTGTATTTGGTATAACTTTGCGGATGACTTGCATCGAGGGGAAGTTCTCTTGGGTTTCTCTGACATCAAGGTATTTGAACTAGATAGTGGCAGCACCAGAGGAATTTAGGAGGACCGGCAGTCACATGAATTATTTTTGTCCCTTCCCTCTTGGATCAAATCAGCTTCTTAGGAGGTGAGTGAACTGAACGAGTTTCCTGTTCTTTGAATCGGTTGCTGCAATAATGATTAATGAATAATCCTTTCATGAATACGTGGGTGTTTGGTGCTTTCATGTTATATGAATCCTTTGCTGCAATTCGAGTTTCAGTTTTTGACAAGTGTTCTTCTTTTGTGATTAGCTGATTGCGGATGATGCAGGGTCATAATTCTTTGTTAGTCATCAAAGTTTCCTGTATCGGCTCTTTTTCTCATGACGTTACATTTTTTGTAGATCCTTTTGTCTGGATCCTTTCTGTTAATTCTAAGTGTCTTGGTTTCTTCTTAGCAGTTGCTTTGCCTGAATCCTCTTTGAGAGCATGCTGTTCTTCTTTCCCCTTCTCATTCGAAAATCTGCTTCTTGCTATCAATTCTTCCATGGAAGTTACAGTATCATACTTGCCAACCTGGTGCATTGTTTGCCTCCCTGTGTTTATTACTTTGAGCAAAACTGAGTGTGCTTGAAATTTTTGATATAGTGGAAATTATGAAAGATGGTCAATGCATGCGATCCACTCCCTGCATGAGAAGTTGGTAGACCAAGTGGTTGTCGGACACATGAATGCCACTAGCAGAAGCAATTTTTTGCTGGCATCGCCTTGTGTCAAGTTGTATTTTCTTCATAATATGATAATGTTCTTCATGTGACTAGTGCTACTTGATGTTTACCAATTTGAACAACGACATGTTGAATATTGACTACCCATGTTTTAGGAACTTCCGTGATTGTTGTACCAACAATGCCTTTATTCATTGTGCCTCTGTGATGTGTGCATCTGCAAATCCTTCACAGATTTCGGCTGTGATACTTCAATGGTGCAGTTTAGTTTCAACAATCTCTCTGTGTCCATGCTAGTATTATTTTTTAGATACATGTAGTTACTCTCTGCCTGGTTCCATTATACTGCATGAAACCATCCGACTAAGCATATCTGTGGACGGTCATTGCTTGCAGGGAACTCAAGTCTGTCGATGAGTAGAACTAGGTGAATCCCATTTGAACCATCTCTATGTAGTAGCATGGGAGAAAGTGTCCCTATCGGTTTTCCGCTCTTTCTACCATTATTTACTCTGGTCATGCCTACTGGAACATCAAATTATGCTGTTGGTGTGCACTCAAACTTCAGTTAGTTCTTGGGAGATGCCTACAGTGCGAGACATCTGATGGGAAGGTTCTTCGCTTGGTTCTTTGGAGATTCCTTCTATTCGAGACAACTGTGATAGGAAGCTTCGATTATTTTTTGAGGCAGTGTAAACTGCAATACCTGTTTGGATTGTTATGTATGCATACAATTGATTCATTCATCATTCGTACGTTAATAAAGCTTCTTGTGATGCCCCGATTTTTCTTCTCAAGTACTTGTTCTCACTTGCACAAATGCAGAGTCGTTTACAGGTTTGCATTGAAAAATGGTTTTGTCAACAATTGAGGACATTTGCCGGAGGATATATACCAATAGGAGGAAAGAGTTATAGGAGCCTCATTATCTATTGCTATCCATAGCTCGTCGTGATGTACTTCCAACGGAAACATGATATATGATTATACCATGAACAAAACTTCGTTTTGCGCCTAAACAATAAACAGCTGCGAAAAACTATGCATTGACAACTCTCGTCACCAGCAAATTTACAAGGATCAAGCCACCGAGTACTTCCGCATCAGTCCCTCTCCGGAGCAACTGCAGTTCTTCTTGAACTCAAGTTCCCTGGGTGTGACCATATCCTCTCAAACTCAATCGCATTCTGCTTCTCCGACTTCCTCTCGAACTCAACAGCATTCTGCTTTTCCGACTTCAACTCATCTCCTCCCTTGTAGATACACTTGCTCATTGAGGGGCGTCCCCTTCCAGGACTAGGGCCAGCAGGAGAGAAACAGAAGTTCGGGGTGGCGAATGGGGAAGCATAAGGTGTGTGTTGCACCGAGAACGGGCTTGGTGATATTCGTTTCTGCACTGGGAGATTTCCGAAACCACCTCTGCTGAAGAGGGCCTTCAGGTCTACAGCAGCAGATTTCTTGGCTGAATCATCAGCAAACAGGAGATCATCAATCCTTGCCATGACGTTGAACGCTAAACTCTCCACCACCCTTGAATAACTTTCCAGGATTGCCTGCCCCACATCCTGCGGCGAAGAAGAAAGTCAGAACTAAATCTTCATCATTTGATTGGGAACGTAAACACCATTTTTCTTATATATATTGCCAAACCAGTGGTATCCGGACAATACCTTGTTGTATTGAATCTTGCTCATGTCCAATGCCGTCTGAGGCAGTGCAGGAAACTGAAGCTTCAGACTCCTTAGAAGTGCCTCAGCGCGATGCGCAAGAACATGATTCTTCTCTTGGTCTGTGACGAGGCCTTTCACTTTACCACCCCAGGTGGATCGCTTATTTTTCGAGTGATTTCCATGTCTTCTCTGGTCTTTCAGCTTCCATACATGCACAGCCGCCTCAATCCTGTTCGCAACTTCAAGTGTATGGTGCTCTGAAGTCAAATCTAGGCAGTCCAGAAGGCACTCTGGTGAGAAGTGATCTGCGGTTATGTACCGATAGAGAATGTCGCCAAGCGAATCTTTTCCATTCTACCAAAGATGAAAACCCAAACAGGATCAGCGCAAATCTCCAAGACATGCAACACCACACCGCCGCTACTAATAGATACAGCACCAAATCTATCAACACACAACCACTTACATCCTATAAGAGGTAATGCCTCCACAATTCGCATAGACTAAAATGATAAACTAGTATGGGTGAGAGAACCATGGGATTTCAATTTTCAGCAACGAAAGAAGACACAACAAAGTCTACAAGACCAGCCAAGTAGACTGAGCTAGAATAACTACATGCAAGAAAAATTGCACATACGACATTTCACAGAAGTGTGGAAGATAACAGAGCGAGAAAAAATAATGGGCTGGATTCATATCCTCGGCTAAGCTAAACCTGATCGGGACCAAAAAATTATGTAATCCTAACTTCTTAGATACTATGGATACCACCAAAGCATGTAAGAAACCTAAACTGATAATTGCACCAAGCAAATCATTGAGGAAAGCAAGACTATGGGCACAGACAACTAGCTAGAAAGGTCCATAATCCATTCCTCTCTTCATCCTCGTCTCAATCACAATGACCCACAACATTCACCAAAAAAGGCAATCACTACCTTGGGCAAGGACTCAACGTACGCGATCGGAATCTCCATCTCAGCAAGCACACTACTATTGATGGCCACAGCAGCCTTCATAATCTGACTAGTACACTCCCTACATTGCTGCAACTTCTTCCTCCCTTCCTCAGACAATCCATTCTCCGGTACCCTCGGCATTGGCAGCCACCACTTATCCTCCTGTCTCACCGAAGGCCGCCCAGTTCCATAAACCCTATCATCACCCTCAGCACTGCCGACCCCTCGATCAACATACCAGAACTCAGTATCCCTGAACCCGTCTAGCATTGCTAGCAACATCCCATCTAGTTTCTTCAATGCAGGCAAGTTCACATACAGATCCGACCTAGGCCTCGTCGCCATGACCTCAAATGTGCCTCCACCCGGGAACTCCTGTATGGAAGGGACTAGTTCAACGATCGAGTAACTCGCAGACAATAGCCACTCCATTTCCCTGCACCACATCTTCTTCTTCGCCGGCGCCAGTGGCTCCAACCTCCACAGTTCCCCAAACACAGTTGCTGAGTGGAAATACAACACAAACAACGACAATAACAAGAACACAACATCAGATTTGCACAACATTGAAGGTATAAGTCATTCAAATGGGCAAAGAGTGAGTGATTGTCGTACCAGCAAGATTGGTGATGGCATTTGAGATAGCAAGAGCAGTACACACTCCTTTGCCACCACCAGACATGTCTTCACCCAACAAAAGCTTTGCAAATCTCTCCTTCATCATCTCAATCTCTGCAAAAACACAACACACAATCAATACACCCAGAACACAATAACCAAATCTAACAAAACCCACCAATCCCAAAAAAGAAATCCCCAAACCCACAGATCTGAGAAGAAACTCTTGCGGGGTCCATTATTACCATTGATCTCCAAATCACTCCGTTTCCGACTCCGCTCATCCCACACGACATCTCTTCCCCCAATCACAGCCGGCGGTGCCGGAAAACTGCAGCTCCCCACTACGGGCCGAAACCCGAGCGGCGACGGCGACACGGAGCAGGAGGCGGCAGCCGCGTCGGGATCGACGCAACGGCGGAACGAGGATGAGAAGGCGGAAGAGGAGTCGGATTCGCTGATGTCGGCGCTGAGTGAATAGCTTCCATTTACACATCTCTCGCTGTGGCTCTCGTCCTCTTCCTCCTCCGACGATACACTCCCCATCATCATGAAAACAAGACCCAGAAATGAATACCCAAATGCCGGATTCCGACGACGTCGTTTCAGGGACTCGAGAGGGCTTGAGTGAGGGAAAGTGGGGAAATGCGAAAGGGAAAGCAAATGGGGTGGTGAAGAAAGGAGATGTTTTGCTCACAATGTACTCTTTCTTTCTTTTGGCGATTGTTGCTTTTTTGTGGGTTTAAAATAGTGAGAGTCGGAAGTGAGTGATGGAGGCGTGGCTGTGTGGGTTTTGTTTGTTAATGTGAAGGAGAGGAGTTGTCACTGTGAGGGAGGACAGACAAGAGTTCTGCAATGGTGACAGGGAGACACAGGTGGACAAATACAGAGAAGGGAAGATGAAGGGAGATGAGAGGAGGAGGAGGAAAGGGAGAAGTGATGGGATGTGATGTGATGGGATTTGATGGAGGAAAAAATGCAGAGAGGTGTGATGAAGGTATGACAAATAAGAAAAGATGGTGTTACTTCCATCCAATTATAAGGGCTAGTGAACAATTTTTCATATCGTCCCGTTATCATATCCATTAATAGATCGATGTCAAATTCGTTTCATGTGTAAGATCAAATATTGTCTTTAATATTATCTTCATTTTATTCAAATTACAATATGATTTTATGAATATTAAAATTATTCATGCGATGATAAAACGATCAAATATTATTTTAAATAAAATTATTTTAAAATAATAATGATGCTTTAAATTATATATTATAATTATGAGTTTCTCACATCGTTACAACAAATAATAAAACTGTTTAAAATATATATTAAATAATATAGTAATATAATATTATGATTCGAATTAAACGTATTAGGATTGCTTTATTTTATTCGTCCTTCATATTACTCGGTTATACTACCATAGAAAAAGACGATTGGCACTTGTGAAAACAAAAGCTGCATAAAGAGACGGCGTTTGGGGGGCAATGGGGAATGAGGCGTTGATCAGAACAGCACTGTTGGCGTTGATCAGAACAGCGTCGTTTTGAGGACATTAGGTACACTGAGAAATGAGATATGGGGACCCGAAAGGGTACAGACCACAGCACTGTTGGCACCTTCACTTATGATAGGCTGGATTAGACACATAAGGGGGTCCTTTGCTGTGCTTTTGTCCTTTATCGGTTTCCCCCCATTTTCGCCTAATCGCTATTGGACTTTGTCAATGATTTCAAATTTAACGGGAATTTTGGAACTAAAAACGATTTAAAATCTTAATGGCGCAAGTCATACAAATGTGTGAAAGGGCCTGAGAATGGTAAACTGGGATTTTGGGCTGATCGGGCCTTGTATTTTGATAATAGTATTAACCGTTACGCGAAAAAGGGCAAAAAAGTGAAAAGGGAATGAACATTGATGAATACCAGCGCACCACATGTGACCCGTGTGAGTGCAGCGGAGCCCACATCACACCCACCACCATCATCATCATTCACACTCACACCCACAGCTGCTTGCTTTGATATCTTGGATTAGATATTCCGCCACGTTAAATATGGACTTCGTGGCTAATTAATGCACAAACCAAAACCGTAATCTTTCCTTAGAATTATTTTCTCTTTATTTCACGAATTAATTAAATTATTTTCTATGAGTCGAGTTCGTCTTAAATCAGTTTCCATCCAAATATGAGTTTACACCCAACTTCTCTAACAATATATCGAAAGAAAATGGTCAAATCACATACACAACAACGTTTATTCATATGGTGCAATGATCATAGAAAGCATTTGTTTTTGATCAAATTGGTTTTAAATGTGACCAAAGAAAGTGTCATTACAATTGATTAATATGGAAAACTATAAATTGCTGTCATGATTTTCAGTGCATTTGCCTTCACAATGAACATAATCCAACCTTGCAAATGCATTTGCATGGAGAGACTTTTTGTGCGAGAGTAGTGATGAAAACGAAGAGACATCACATTCTTTCACGATTGTGGAACTGATGAGTTCTGTTCGAGAGACTGAGAGCTGATTCCAAGGGGTCGAATTTTGGAGCCTTGACCAAGTAAGTAAAATTAGAGAGTGTAGTGGGATAAATTTCAGTGCATGCATACTGCAAGAAATGAGTACTTGGACCGTCGATTTCGTAATGTTCACTTTGATTCTTTTTGATACCATAATTGTCAGTGCATCGTGATCAATTTTCCCGCTTTATCCATCGACAGTGTTTTACCCGGGCTACAGATCAATGCAATTGATTGCACTTCTAGTCACGATTACCACCCACGTCCAACATTACATAAGTACAGTATTATTCTATTCGTGATCCAACAATTATTATTATCGAAATTTATGTTATCAACATCAAATATGGTTGCATTTACTGTTTGGCCCCTGATATTTCAAAATAGGTATCCTTTAAACCATAGGAAATTTGTTTTTTTTTTAGAGATTACATCAAAAGTTTTCAAACACTCCTTCGAAATCGAACCATTGCCAGATCAATGAAAATGGTGAAGATTCCAATGACAGGAATGTCATCGTGTCATAAGATTTTTCAATAATTGAATGCAAAAATATAGATAAACATGACACTATTGGATTACGTCATGGTCTACTTGGTGGCACGACTCCATCCAAGAAATTGTTTTATAAAGATCTCGTTCATCACTTGGTCATCTTCCAGAGAAAAATCCAATGATTTTTATGCAATATGCCGATTGAGGATCTGGCATGGGATTTGGGTTACGTAATGCTATCCTTAATCGATATTCGTTCTCATCACTTGTGCACATGTACGTTCCAGAAAAGAGTTTTAAAATTCCCTGCATGAGTTCTTGTTTCTACTTTTCCATTTCCCGCTTCATCTTTGGCTACTTTTTACTGCCTCTTCCACCTCATCCTCCAACACACACGGGGTTACTCGTTTCAGAATTTCTCCGGTGTAAAAATCAAGGGCAGGTAAAAAGAATAAAGACCAGGTAAAAAAAAAATCACATCATTCTTCTTCTTCTACCAAATCACATCTGTTGGTAAAAAACATGTTTCACATTCCCTTTTTTTTTCAACTATTGACATCAACAGTCAATATTTTTGATTTTGAGTCGTGTAGGCGAGATAGGTTACTAGGATACGAAATCTCTGTTGCTGTTTAACAAGAACACAGAGAAACAGAGACAGAGGTTGCTTGTCAAGTTCTCTATATATGACTATGCGTGTATTGTGAATGTTTGCCTTTCCGGATTTATCTGTGCTTTGAGATTGTCGTCTTTTTGTTAGCATGATACTATGTGCACACACAGAGATACCATATGGGTTTGATTTGATATATTAGGTTCATTGAAAGATCTTTTCATCTTCTGTGAACTTCTGTTTTCAGATCTCTGATGTATGTGTAGATTATGCGGTGTGTTAGGTGGGCGGGCTAGCTGCTACATTGTTTGTAGCCATCCACAGATCCATTGCAGCTACACTGTTACTACTTGAAAAGCAAAAGATGAAAAGGAAGTGCGATCAAAAGTTCTCCAAAGTTTGACCAATATGTACACGAGATCTGCTTATATTTTGATCTCTTTTGATAGCTTGTCGAATTGGACTTAATTTAAATTCAATTACTGATCTCGCCAAATTCAAATATTCCTTAGAATGTCGGGTAATAATAAAGAAAGAAAACCTCATGTCATGACTTTTTCTTGATATATATTTATAAAATATATACTTATTTTTTACTATTATCCACACATGAATATAAATCATGTTTTCATATCAAATCACATCTGATCGTCCAGCAGTATGTATTATGTTGAAATACGTATCTTACATATTCATTGATGTTTAACGATAAATTTATAAACAATTATATTTGATCGTCGTTACACACGTGTCAAAGTTTATATGTACAAAATCAAAACGTTCTAAAAATAGTGATACGGAGGGAGTATAAAAAAAAGCTTACAAATATCTTTATTACATTTGTCAATGTACTCCAAATCCTTTTCCGCGCCTTGTAATCAACTCAATCAATAAGCAAATAATAAGAATCCACTCAAATTAATCATTTGCCCCAAACTCCAAGGATCCCTAACTAGTCACATTATTTTGCTTATGGTAGAGGTGGCAGACACGAAACAACCCGGCGGCCGCAACCACAGAGCGGCTGGTCGGGGAGGAACATACTATATGGAACTCTAACACCATCCCTCGAGATTATATATAATGTGTACACCAGCTAGCTAGCAAGCAGCTGGTCCATTTCTTTGTTGCCGTGTTAACATGGTTTTATCTAAATCCCTGCATGTTTCATCTTCCATCTTGGCTGTTTCTCTTGTTCTTGTTGGGTTAAATGGAAGAGAATTTGACTTGACTAGAAGAAGTCGAAGGAAAAAGATCCACTCGTTGTCGTATACGTATATCCTTTTCGGCGGGCGGGCGAGCGTTTCATACATACAATTATGTGGGAGTGATGTGAATTGTCTAGTCAAAAGTTCTTTTTCACTCGATTTCGTTCATTTTTGATCGAAACTCACCCGCCAGCTTTGAATCTTAATGAGTTTTTTAAAATGCATGTTTTTTAGATTACGTATTGGTCAAAAAAAAAAAAAAAAGGTACAATTAAATTGGAACACAAAAAAATATTATATTTTCTCCGTCTCATATATTTTATAATATTTCAATCGGATATACAAGATGATATAAACTTTGACAGATAGTGTGGGATGATAAAACCTTGTTTTTTGTGAAAATATTATGAAATATTGATTGTATTAAAAATCAAAATTAACAAAAAAATATAAATCATATCATTTAAATAAATAATAATAAAATTTAAATTACTTACTAAATAATACATAAAAATAAAAACGCCGTAACATTTATGGATCCGAACATTAATTAATCGCTGTGATTAGGCAACAGTGAAAAGTGGAATTGGCGTGGGCCATTGGGCCTGGTCCTCTTCATGTACACTACTGCAGTCAGCAGTGGAGTCCCAGCAAAAATAATTAGGTTTCGTGATGGAAAGTATTTTGCCCCAGTTATCTTTCTAGAGAGTGACCACACTTCACTGGACCTTTAATTAATTACCCTTGTCAGTTGGTGCATTAATTCATATGATAAGCCCCTTGATTATTCACATTTCACCTTTTCCATTTCATCGATCCGTTTAGGGAAATTATTTACACATGTTAATTGATTGGATTTCAGTTAATCGATTTGATTTTAAATCATAAAAATCAAAATCAAATCAATTAGTTAATTGAATTGAAAAAAAACCAAAATTATTTATTAATCGATTTTGGTTTATCAGTTTTTAATCGATTTTGGGTTATACAATTTTGATAAAATTGGTTAGATAATTTCGTAGGATTTTAGGTTGAATGTTAAAAGTAGTTTGCGTTACTGGATTATATATTTTCTTTGTACATTACTTTCAAATACATTAGACAATTTTTGTATGATGGAAACAACAACAATCGTATATCATGTACAAAATTACACATCATATATGTGTTTGAGAGATTAAGAGAAATAAAGCGACAAATTAAAAATTACCTAATTTGTTCATATTATTGGTTAAATAATTCAATCTACCTAATTTCATTGATTTTATTTAAAATGTTAGAAAAAATAGTTATTAAAGGTTCATTTATTAGGTTTTAAAGAATACGGTTAATCGATTCACTTAATCTATTTTTTCGACTCGAATCATTGGTTAATTGGTTTTAATCCGAACCGCATCGACTAATTAAAAGATTTTATTTTTAAATCAAAATCAAACCGTTTAATATTCGATTTTATGGATTTTGGTTTATCGATTTTGATTACGGGATCGATAATCGATGTCGGTTTGTTTTTCATAAATGTAATATTTTGATTGATAAGATAAATTTATTTTCAATTGTGCTTAATTTTCTTTAATCAATCAGTCCGTAACAGAACGACAGGGATATACAACGGTGTTTCCAATACATCTGTTTAATAAAGATAAAGAGAGAGACGATATTGTGTATGAAATTGCACAAATGACTCATCACGTAGCAAAGACTAATTAGTAAGGCTCAAAAGGCGCATTTTCGAGTGTTACAATGTGCGCTCTGTTTGGGCCAGTTTTGGCCTTTAATCATCATCGCCGGCTGCGGGGAACACCTTTCGCCTGCCAAGCAAGAATAATTGCTAACACAATTTTTCTTTTGGTTCGATACAGTAAAGCAAATTATAAAGCAAAAGATAAAGCTCAAAAAGATATTCTCATATTGTACTCTACTCATATCGAATGAGAACCTAAACGAAGGAAACGTTGCTTAAAGTTATAGCCAAATGGGACATGTGATCGACGGCAATGACCATTGAGACAATGCGATTTGTCGAGCAGCTCGAGAATTGAGCAATCCTGCATTCTTGAACATATATAGATGGCAAACATCATTCACGATAGTACCATAACAAAGGCTTTTAACATTGCAGAAGGCCCAAAACAGAAAGCCGGTAATCGACATTGACGCCTGGATATATATACTCGCACACACTAAACAAGCTATAAGCGATTCTCCCTCTTAATCTGCTGGAAAAACGTGGCCTGCTACAACTCAAACTAGATATGGTACAAGAACAAAAGAAAGAGGGCGGGCACGATCAAGATCTCGGCAGTAACTCTCCCATTAAGGTTGTCCTAGTCTGAATCATCAGATGAAGAGCGAAGGCCAGGGTCGACCGCCTTGACCATCTTGGAAAGTGACTCTCCCCTATCTTCCAACTCGTCCTTCTCGAAACCCCAACTCCTAAGCAACTGAGATCCTGCAGCACCATGCCGAATCCCGAGCCTACGGAGGTTTTGCAACCGGGTTGACAGGAACGGGAATATGGCACTGCTGGAACGTAACCTGGCTGCCATGGGAATGGAATCGACATCTAGAGGTCTCTTTGGCAGCATATCTGATGCTAGACTACCCACTAATTGACCATTCTTCCCGACAAGGCTGTTGAATATTTTAGGGAATGACAAGGGGATTGGTAGAGGGCAAAGCGCCGTAGACAAGTGACAGAACCGGGGTCTTGACTCTACATATCTATAAGCAGCCGAGATGGCATCTTGCACTTCAGTAACTGACGCACGGCCGTTACCTGTGTCAAGGCACAACATGTAGTTAGCAGGAGCGAGATACACCACATGCATTGCCGCTATCTCGTTGGTGGCTTTTAAAGCCACTCCCTACCATTCTGGTTTTTAGTACCTGAATTAAAGCGACCATGGATAGTTAGCCATTCCACAGACTGCGGATCTTCCACCCCGTCCAAAATCTCGGGAGTCAACGGCTGCAAATTCCTAAGCAAAGGTTGCTCAGCAAGATCTCCTGGGTAAAACAATTTCAACCATGAGAAAACACAGCTTCACATGGGTGCAAAACAAGAGACACTCGAACGTATGGAACATACCAGCCAAGGAAGGTGCTGGCATGGCAGCGTCCAGTAAGGCAACCATATTCTGTCGAGGTTCACCAGTTAACATTTGAACGACATCATTCATATCTATCGCACCAGAAACAGAACTAGCATTTGTGGTTAAACCGAGTGGTTGCATCAGGAAGGGAAGACTGAGGGAGTGCAATGCTGCTGCATATACCGCGCTGGAATGATAAGGCTTTTGATCATCCACGAAGAGATAGTTCGAAGCTCTACCTGAGAATTCATTTTATAATTGATTCTATCAGACAAGTTAGAGCAGAAAATGAAAATAAGCAATTCAATCATACACCCTTAGTTCTTTCTTTCCCACTAATCTAGCAGAAAACATGTTCAACCCACCTAAGACCCACAAATTACACAAGCAGACAACTAACAAGTTCGCCATGAAGGATCCAGTCTCTCTATAGTAAACAAGACTGAAGAACTGGACCTCCCGCACAGTGATGACTGATGACTATTCTTTTAGTCTTCTCTACATAGATTCTTATCGTATGTTTACATAGAACAGTAGATTTCCCCAGTTCTCCTTTCAGATTCACTCTACCGGATGCATACATGAACAGGAATACAATTCAGAGGCAGAAATCCTTACTCGTAGCAAGGGATGGCAAACCCACAGGTACAACTAGTTTGCAGAAGGGCGACAATCTTGAAAATGATACTGCATCATGAAGATCTCTCATGAGCGATCTATTTGCACTTCTAGAACCTTGGTAAGATCCAGGACTTCGAGCAGCATAGAGTAGGACAGGGGTGTTCACATATTCATCTGCTGTATGCTCCAGAAAATCTGCTGCCACACTGGAAAACCCCCAGAATCATCGACTATAAATTGAATTCCCTGTCAATACTTTAGGGACTTAGGTTTCACTGAAGCATGATATAACTCAAGAACTAATACATGGCTTCTCAAATAAAACTACGTTCAAGGTATAATTATAACTTGTAACCGCAACAAAGATGATTGCAGAGTGGTATGCTACCCACCTGTATGTGGTCAGATTCTTCTATAAAAAAGCGAAGCCTCTCACTCATTTCTTCTCCGCTTGAACCTTCAGAGAAAACATCCTTCCCTATCCCATAGTTGTCGAACTATCGGGAATCCATCCACAAACCGCTCAACTCATACAGACTCCGCGGATGGAGCTGGGTGGTCTTTGAGTAGTCTGACCAAAATTGGACACTGTTCTCTAAACTGTTGACCATATCCTCGTCAGGAATCACATCCTGAGACTCTGTGCGCCCAACATTATCGATGTCCATCTGTACATGCTGCTCCTCATCAAGACTTTGTAAGAATAAGCTTTTCTTATGAGGCTCAGTCCTATGGGTGGACACTGTGCCTCTCCTGCAAAAAAATCACAAATCTTCAATCAAGTTTGACTCAGAATAAGAAAAATGACTTCATGGGTATACCACTATTGTTGTCCATCCTTCTTTCCTTTTGCTTTTTCTTCAGGCATCCAGGCACTTCAGCCTCTGTATAAAGATTCCAAGGGAAGAGCATGAAGATTGAAATCACACCATGTGGCAACAGGTGAAGAAACCGCTGGAGCCTGATTATACCCTCGCGGACTCAGAGATCCTGCGAGTCATGGACTCAAGTTAGTGACCGAAAATAAACAATAACACTAGAGACTAATGACACAAGAAATGTCTCATGTGAAGTAAGAGTTCAGGTCGCAAATAAGAAACTTATAATATTCAAGCAATTGACAATTTAAAAAGACAACTTATGCATAGTTGCAGAACTTTTATGATTCCCCGAAATATCATGACTCCCCTCCAGAATAGATTCTCAATCAGTGAGGAAGTCAACATAAGTTGGAAAATTAATGGTTTCGTCATCGTGGTAAGGCTCATTACGTTACAGGAGTACACACACCTTGATAATCAACTGAAACTAGCCGAGGGGTATATGTAAGAATGCCCTGCAGACAGGCATGACAATGAGATCAGTTGTTCTCAGACTTCAACAGAAACATGAATCACAATGAGCAATTTCGTTTAGTCATGTGGTCATTCTCTATTTTATTGTTCATGAATTCTTGCAAGGTACATAACCTACATAGTAAATACTAAAAAGGACCACCGATGAAGCCTCAAATACAATGCCTATCACATTAATCCATGGGAATTAAAGCCACGTCCCTCTTAACTGCTAAGGCACTTATGATGGTTTGATACAACTTCCCCCCTCCCCTTCATCGCTTGTTTTCCTCTGTTCCTGGCAGCTACATACTTGCACTTGCGAATAAACATTTATCACACTTATCGAAATTTTCGATATTTAAAATGCATGAATAGTACATATTAATTGAGCGCACAATTAAATATTTTGAATGGATAACGTTATAATATTATAAATATTGCGCATTAGGGCTAACGATTTTAATCTTATAAATAATGGATTATTATATGAAATGTGATATTATTATTCTTGAAATAATTATATCGACACAGATAAATTATTTACGAACGAATATTAGGAAACATGAATAAATAATATACTGACAAAACTTATTTGAGATATAAGAAATGAGATATTTGTTGAATTGCACATACTCCCACATATACACAGCAACCTAGCCGAAATCCCTCCTACTGCACATCCTCCCACAAGATCTTCACATCACTGTAATGTCACAACACATCTCACCCTCTTCTCATCAGCATCATCTTCACATCGCCACAGGCTCACCATCGTAACCGTCTTCGTTCCCCAACCAGCAAGCAGCAGGACGACGGCAAGATAGAAGGCAACGGCTCGACGTGGTGATCATCAACGATTTTCTTC
Organism: Drosera capensis; assembly: GCA_001925005.1. Classification (NCBI taxonomy): domain Eukaryota; kingdom Viridiplantae; phylum Streptophyta; class Magnoliopsida; order Caryophyllales; family Droseraceae; genus Drosera; species Drosera capensis. The sequence continues at coordinate 72,626 of LIEC01010260.1, read as the reverse complement.
TCGTGAGCGTGTGCATTAGGGTTTGATCATCAATCAAGGTAACCTAACCCCAACCTCGACCTGACATACGAATGTCCCCTTTTGTGTGATCCTGTGCGTGTGATATTATTGTTGTGTTATGTACATGTTGGTGATGGTTAGGGTTTGGCTGTGGGATATTGCTATGTGTAGCGTTCGGTATGTGTGCGTGCTGTGACCGTGTACGTGCTGTGTTCCGTGGCTGTGCATATGGAGTCGAATGTGTCATGTATGTGTGTTCAAGATGTCGGCCATTTCCTGTGCGTGTGTGCTTGAGGTGGTGTCGATTGATATGCCTTGCGTGCGAGTTTAGTGTAGTGTTATGTGTGAGTTTAGGGTCAGGGGCGTGTATGTAGGTTGGTGAGGGTTACGCATGAGGTACAGGTTATGGTTTGGCAGGGCTATGCGAGTGTGTGCTAGGGCTGCCTAAGGTAATGTGTGTGTTTAGGGTTATGTGCGCAGTGTGTGTATGTTTAAGCTATGTCCTATGACTGGGTGTTTAGTGCTAGTTTGTGTTATGTGAGTTGGGTCGATGACTGTGTACATGGGTGTGTGCATAAGGGTGTTGGTAGTATGTGAGTGTTAGTGTATTAGGGTATGTGTGTTAGTGTGAGTGTGTTACGGTATATGTGAGTGTTAGTGTATTAGGGTATATGTGAGTGTTAGCGATGTGAAGGTGTATATGTGAATGTTAATGATGTGAAGGTGTATATGTGTATGATGTGATTGCTGTATGTGTGTGCATGCACGACGGTCTGTATGTACATAATTTTATATTATTGTGACATACGAAAATATCAAGGAATTGGGATTATATATATATGTTTATATGATGCCTCGACATTGGGATCGGGGATGATTGTTGTATGATTGTCTTGTGTCATCTGTGATAAAAATATAGATTACAACTATAAATATCCTCACGAGAAATAAACGAAAACGACCCTAAAGACCTAAATGAAAAAAACTTAAACAAGTTGCACGCATTACCTTTATGATGTGAATTAAGATAAGCAAATCGAATAACTCACATGCCCTCAAATTGTAAAGGTTCAGTTTGACATCCGTTTTGGATCCGAATGGGTCATTGTTTGGTGTTTGGGAAGCCTTATGGGCGTTTGTATTCAGACTTGTACAATCTTCTTTCTTTGGTCATCACGACGGACAATGGAAAGTCTGGACAAGGTCTGTGATTTCTGTACCTCTAAATCCGTTAGGATTATTTGACCTTATTACGGACTAGGTCTGTGATGACATAACGTCCACGTTGACATGGAAAGTCTGGACGTTATATCTATACTCTGCATGTATTACCTCACAGTTTTCGCCAGTGCGATAAAGCACGTCCATGTTCAAGCTGTTGTTCTTGAGTAGCGGATCATTACTGGGCTCACTAGCCAACCCAAGCAACTCATCCTTCAAATTGACAGCAATAAAATTACTATATTTATCAATCAACCACCAAGGAAAAGAAGGCAAATGTCAGCAATATACAATTAAACCTGCATACTGTTCCGATACAATTAACCCTGCATAAACCGATCTACAGTATTACAAGTCATTTCGTTGAAGTTGATTATATCAAGGAGCTTTAAAAAAGCCCATATAAGGTTCAAGAAGGCCCGACAAGCAAACTCGGAGGCAGTAAAATCTAATTTCAAACATCAAAAAGCCTCGAGCAAAGCAATGAAAAGATGCTACATGTGGGAGACGCAAGTATACCTGGAAATTCCAGAAGTGGGATCCAATAAAATTTGCAAAGCTTCCTACTTGAACCGTAACAATTTCCCTCATGTCGCCTCCCTCCTTTCACAACAAAATCAAGCACGCAAAACTGCAAACATGTCAAACGGATCACACTGAGCTCATACCCGCAAGTTACGTTTTCTCGACAACAATATGAATTCTAAAAGAATAAAAATTAAAACCAATCACTCAAATCCCTCCGAGTGAAAAGTAAATCCATCCTCATGCTCGCTAAACCAAGCAAAACCCAGCAACAAAACCACCTTCACAATGACATTTCATCGAACACCTTCTCTGCATATTACATTTCAAACACAAACCAACCCCTCTACCAAATCCATAGAGTACCCAGAGACTTGAATCCCTCTATCAAGAGCTCAAGCAAGAGTTTCAAGCGTAAATCATAGCCGGTTAGATAAACTAGTCGTGGAACCGAGCAACGTGAACCATTGTGTTCCATCAAAGAAGAAGACGCGTAGACAAAGGGCATGAGGAAGAGGAAAGAGTTCTGAACCTGAGCCGGCGACTTCTTGTTGACGGTAGTGTTTGGGTCTGCGGCGGCGGAGGCGTGGCGTCGATGGTTTTGAAGCGGCGAGTGCGGCGGCGGTACTAGTTCGGAAACTGGGGGAAACGAGTAGAATTCCCTGGAAAATGAGCGCTGGTCATCATCTGTTTATCTGGCTTGGAAAAGTAATTCAGAGCAACGTCACGGCAGATGGGTGTTGATGACAAACTTTCAAAGAGATGGGATAATCAAATACTGTAGACGAAAATTTTAATTATTTTAAATGATTTTGATATATTATGAAAAATAAATATGTAAAATAAATTATTATATTTTCATAAAAAATAATTTTAAAAATTTTAATATTTTTATTTTATATCACATCATCATTTTTATTATTAACTTTTCTCTTCATCCACAAAAATAAAATAATAAAGATTCATAAAATCTATATATTTTTTAATTATCGTATCAAATCAATATTTTGTAATTTATTTCGACTGAGAAAATAATTAATTTGAAGAGTTTTATTTTATGTTTTAACAATGTAAAAAATTATTATTATTATATCACTAACATCAAATTGAAATACATAATATGAATTATTATTATAATTTTATAATTATTTTTTCACTGATATTTGATTGTCTGAAAATATAAATAAAATTTCATCTAAACAAATACAACAGTCAAATTATTAAATTTAGTTTGAGACGATGAAATTATGAAATATTAATCATATTGTATTTTTATGTGACAAAATGAAAACCTATAATCAAATTACGATCCTCTGATAGTCTTTTTTTTTTTTATTCAACGAAATCGTTACCTTCACGAGAAAACGAAAACCGTGACGCGATAAGATTATATGCGTGCCGTGTGATCTAACGACCCTACAACTCTCTATAACCTCTCCCAAAATTCCAATTTCTCCCCCACCCTCATTCCCGATCACCTGCGCCACCCACCCACAAACCCTAAAATGCCGAAGAAGATGGGAACCAACACCAAAGCCGAGGCGGCGCGTGCACGGAAAGGCGCCACGGAAGCCGAACGCCGCGAGAAAGAATCCCGCGAAAAGGAAGAACAATACTGGAAAGAAGCAGAGGGGCCGAAATCGAAAGCAGCAAGGAAACGTGAAGAGGAGGCGGAGAAACGGGCCGAGATGACGGCGAAGAAGGCCGAGGCGAGGAGGTTGGTGGAGGAGGAGGAGAGGGAGTTGGAAAAGGCGTTGAAGAAGCCGGATAAGAAGGCGAGTAGGGTTGGGGTGCCGGTGGTGGTGGTGCCGAAGGTGACGGAGGCGGAGCTGAGGAGGAGGAGGGAGGAGGAGGCGGATTCGGCGAAGAAGAGGGCGGACGAGGCGGAGAGGAGGAAGAGTAGGGTGAAGGAGGAGGAGGAGTATGAGAGGGTTGTGTTGGTTGAGAATAAGAATCGGGAGGAGGTGATTGAGGCGAGCTCGGTGGAGGAGGCTATCGCGAAGTTGAAGGTGGTTGCGGTGGAGGAGTTTCCGGTTGATAAGCATCCTGAGAAGAGGATGAAGGCCGCGTTCAAGGTGCGGGTTTGTGGTGTTTTTGATGTGAATGTTATGGTTTTGTGACTGAATTGTTAATTTTTCGGTTTGGGTGATTTGCTTCATGATGTTATAGTTAGTTTAGTTCTTAATTTTAGGTCAAGCAGATTCGAGCATATCTAAAGATTAAGATTAGGGAGCTTGTAACAAGGATTCCATATCCTCTTTAGTTTTACCTGTCTTATCTCCTCCAAAAAAATGACCAGGGGACCTCCTTCTTTTATGTACTCCTTGAGCAAGGTATAGTCTTTTGTGTTTGTGGAATTAGGAAAGAGATTCTAGCAAGTTTTTGGAGCTCAATCTCATGTTGGAGTAATAAGTTTAGACTTTGCTACTGTTTTGTGGAAATATGGGAACCAAGGCTTCTTGTCGTACATTGAATGCTTGAAAGTGGATATCCAATGACCTATACCCATTGCAGTAGCACTTATGTTTTGAAACCGTAGTACTCGTAGTAGTGATAAGCATAGGTGTTTGCTCATTGGAGGTTGCTTCTATTGGCTTAAATCCTTGGTTAATTGAATTTGTATTCCCTCACTATGGTTTTGTTAATGTGTCATTTTGGTGCATTTTGGCTAGGACTCCATGATGTTTTCCCCTCGTTTATGGTTATCAGATGTAGGGTTTTTCCTATCCTTGCCTTCTTTTTGGTGAGAGGAGGACAGGTTTGGATACACAATATGTTTCCTTTTTGTGTTTCTTATTTCCTGAGATGATGATGATGATGATGATGATGATAGGCATTTGAAGAAGCTGAGCTTCCAAGATTGAAGGAGGAGAAGCCGGGCTTGACCCACACTCAATACAAGGACATGATTTGGAAGCTGTGGAAGAAATCTCCTGATAATCCTCTTAACAGAGTATGTTGTCACACTCGATTTTCGTTTTATTGTGCCTGCAGTTGCCATTTGTGTTGCTTTTATTTGTGGTATCTGATTGATAGATTTAGTAGAGTTGTTGCCTTGTTTCTCGCCAGAGTATCTAGTATATTGTCGCAAGCCAGTGTGAGTGTAGCAAACCTCCTGTCCCGTAATCATAGTCGACCTCCTTCGACTCTACCTCAGGGATCAAAAGACTGCTCAGCCTTTCTTTGACGATTCATGAGCATGTGCCTGTAGGATTCACGAGTGAAATGTGCTAATGAGTAGAATGTAGTTTGTTGCTTCAACCCAAAGTGAGAAAACCGTGTTTTAATTCAATAAATCATGTTTCATGATTATTGCTTGTCACCGAACACTTTGGATCCTTTTGAAAGGAATCATATTCTTTTTCTAATGGAAAAGTTTCACATTGATGGTTCGATATATCATGATTGTACGTGTTGGAAACTGAGAGATAAAACCAATATGACTAATGCACAGCCTGGAATTCTTCAAACAGAAGTGGTAAACTTGGTCGTGTCTTGAGATTCTATTGTAATTTCCTGGTAAGTTGTTTGAAGTGCTTTTCTATTAGTAGTCTTGAAGATTTGATAATAATCTCGAAGGCGATGAAATTTTATGATTTCTGCTCTAATTGCTGACTGCAATTGCTTCTCTATTTTATTTTCATACCTAAGTGTAGAAGAATTGGTTCTTAAATGTCTCAACCGGATGAGTGATGATTGTGGATATATCGAAATTTTGGTCACTTAAGCTTCTTGTTTGGTACTCAAGCTTATTCAGTTATTCTCGTGTTTAACAATTTTAATCCAAGTTTAATCCTAAAGTTGATAATGTAGTTGTCGACCTACCTGAAAATATTTTACTGCTTAATAATCTTCAGACGAAGTACAACACATTGTTAGGCTTACCTTTTGCATCTTCCCGTAGAATCCATTTGTTTGCCTTTTTGCTAAAAACTTTCTTAACCTCATTTATTCTGCAGATTGCGGAGTGACATTCATCTGTTGTTGTATATGTCCGTGCTGTGAAGTGCTCGTCTGACTGCGGAGTGAAGTCATCTGTATTCATCTGTTGGGATCTGTATATCGTTGGCCCTGGAAGTGCTCGTCTGACTGCGGTTTTGGGCAAGATCATGACAATAATAAAGGCACATTTGTGATCAAATTGATGGAATAATATGATATCCCTCGCTGTAGTAGTAAACTTTTCCCCCAAGTTATGACTGTATGGTTTTCAACTGGGTTAGACGGATGAAATTACAGTAATTGTGTTTCTCGTTCTTAAGTCTCTGGTGCTTTTAGTCATTTAGGATCTCCTGTTGTTACAAACCAAGTACTCTCGTACGGCTCTATATTTTTGAACCTTCCTTGGTTACCCTGTGCCCAGCCATTGGTGTAAGATCGAACCAATGTGTTTAATAGTATGGGCCAACAGGCAAATCTTTGCTACGAAAACAAAATGTAGGTACATGCGATATAGCCACAGCAGCCATCATGAATGACAATCAATAGCATAAAGAACTACAGTCTACTGCTTCAAATCGCACAAGGAAAGTTATCTGTAAGTACAAGAATCCTTCAGTATCAATGGCTTGCCAATGCGGGTACCATCCAAGGAGACGGGGCATCTGATGCGCTTATAGAACTTGGATTTGACCAGCGTCCCCAAGATGTAAGCTCTGGATCTCACCGTGAACGTGAGATTAAAATCAACCTTTACTCTCTCTTTTACAATCTTATCGCCCGTCCTTGCATTCCCTAGTGCTGTCACTGCACCATACAACGGGACTTGCACACCCTTTACCACCGTCGTCATGTTCCTTTGAGTCTGCCTCCTCTGGTAGAAGGGCTTCATCTACATTAGCAAAACAACATTAGTTGCAAATTTACAGCAAGTTGGGAGTTTGAAAAGCTTATATATCTTGAAATCATGAAACAAAAGTGAGACAATATGAATCAAGCCGAATATGATGAAGTATTCATAGAGTTGGACCATTATCCACCTTGTCAGGATCATAACAATGCTAATGTGCCGCAAAAGCGAGGATAAAAACATCGTCATCTAATCCGGGAGCTTAATGGGAATGCAGGAATTTGATCCAGACTGTACCTGGCCGGACGCAACTTTGAGCTGATAATAGTGAAGCTCCATTGGAGTCAAGGTAACATGGACTCCAAAGAATGTGCCAGGGTTCTTATACAAGATCCTGACAGCCGAATTCAAGGACAGCATGTCTGTTGGGACTCCTGTGTCATCCATCCCAGCCTGCACTGTGAAATCCTTGAACATCATTCCCTGTAATACACAATTCACCCATCCATGAATATTAGCTCAACGTGATGAGTTCAGGCTACAAACTGATAAAATATCAATTGCATGCTTTGCTCACATCGTTTTTCAATAGTCCCCAACCATGAATTCAAGCATGGCCGCCAAAAATGTTCGGTTCCACATGTTGGAGGGGCCCCATTACAGAGATAAACCATTGGCATAAACGGATATTGAAGTCCAATTGAAATGCACTGCTCACTAGTACTATAATGGAAGTCCAAGTAGACTGGGGATTATCCGGTCCCTAGTTGGTCCCATGTCAGGTTAGAATTATGGCAATCGATGACACGCAATCATCATGATAAATATTTCCTATTTCCAACATAAATTATAATGATATATGTTTTTGAATTTATTTTTAATGTTATCAAAAATTTTAAATAAATATATGATTAAAATTTATTATTAATTGTTCATAATAAGGTTTTTTTATATCTGTTTGATCATATTAACATAAATCTGAAAATATAAGCCTTTATATATGTTTGATCATATTAAAATAAATCTGAAAATATATATTATCGTAATTTATGTATGATGAAAATAATACAATATTATTATATTCTAGAAAAAAATTGCTAAAAAAATATCACAATATCTTTATTATTATTTTAAAACAAATATTTATTTTATATTATATCAATTTATATCGTTTTTTTTTTTACCCATCCCATTCACGTGAGTAAAAAAAAAAACAAATCTTTTACAACAAAAAAATAAAATATCACACATATAAATCATTATGATATATCAATCGATTATAATTATTATAGCTATTTTAGAACAGAGGAATGATAACGTGAATCTTTCACCCTCGGTTCCTAATTATTTTTTAACAACAAATCCCTAGTACCGAATCAAATGTGACATTTAACTAACCGATACTCCCATTCCAATGCCAAATAATATGACATATATGTTTCGACACTTAATTTGTAATGGTCAATCCAATGTTGGTATCACAATAGAAAGTTGACAGAATACATACCTTGACCAAGATATGAGGACTATAGGCCTTGCTGGCACCCCACAGAATCAGCGAAAACAACCCAAACACGACCCCAAAAGAAACCACAAAGCAAACGCCATAAAACTTCAACGAATGTCCCCTGCTATCTTTCTCCTCCTCCTCCTCCTCCCCTTCATCCCCACCGTTCATCTTCTTCCATCCCAACACGCCCCCATCCCTTCCCCTCAACGCATCCGAAAACCGAGACGTCGACGACTCCCTTGAATGGTGAATCGGAGTACTCGAGCAGTGGTAATGGTGATGATGGGGGTGGTGGTGGTGAGAGGGGGAGCCGGTGGGGCTTGAGTTGTATGAAAGGGTGATTTTTTCGAGGGCGGCATCGTGGTGGGAATGCGACGGACTTTGCACGTAGTACAGCGGACGGCGAGGTGAGCGCGGTGGCGTTGTTGAGGCGTCGATGCTCGTCACCTCCGAGTCCGTCTTCGCGTGATGCATTGAAAATGTTTTCTCTGTTTGTGTGTTTTGGAAGGAAAATGGGGTGGTGGCTGGGAAGGAATTGAAGGGAAAGAAAGGGTACTGTTCCAACGGGTGACTCTAGTTTTAGGTGTGGCGTAGACTGTGAAGCTTTGCAGTTTTCGAGGTGAAGAAGCAAAAGAGGAAGTGAAAGGACATGCTTTTTCACGCAGATTCCTTCCCTGTTCTGTGTTCTCGTGTTTATTCATCATAACTCCAATTGACGTACTCTTGGCCAGCTCCAATGACAAACTTCTCTCAACTTTAATGGTAAAAAAAAACTTCTGTCAACTTTTCATGTTGAACATCAAACCAAGGCTACTGAGCCATATTTTCGAAATAATACTTTTTTCGTTTCTTTCTGATAAATTATAAAATGTTATTATTTAAAATAAATATTTTATATAAATTATAATATCTTCATAAAATATAATCTTAAAAATTTAAAATATTCATATTTCATATCATATTATTATTTTTATCCGTAATTTTTTTATCTTCATCCACTCACACTTTTCTTTTCATTCATATAAAAACAAAATAATAAAAATTCACAAAATCAAAATATCCCTTAATTATCATGTCAATTTAATAGTCCGTAACCTATTCCGGATGGAGGAATACTAACATCATTGCATGAATCATCGAAATCACAATCAACAATAAATGCCAGCAAATTCAAAACTTGAAGAAACATCATTACATCGAACATGTCTTGTTACAATCTTTCACAACCCCCCTCCCCCAAAGAAATAAAAAGAACCAGAAATTCACGGCCCATCTCTCAACTGGGCCTCAATCAGCCCACCATCTCCTCTCTGGCGGCCCAACTCAAAAGCCCTCACCAAATCCGGATCCACATTCTCAACAGGCTCCCAAGTGGGCTCCCCACCATCGGCCCACCTCACCAACACCTCCCTCCTCGTCCCCTCCGCCACCGTTCTTTCCGCCACCACCGCCTCCGCCACCGCATACTCCAACCCCTCCTCGAAGTCCCTGACCAGATCCTCCGCCACCGCCGCCGCCTTAACCCACTCGCACTCCCCGCCATCCCTCCACCTCACCAGATACTCCGTCCTCTCCCCTTCCCCTCTCCTCTCCACCACCGCCTCCACCTCCGCGTACTCGTACACCGCCTCCTCCAACACCCTGACCACCCTCTCCACCCCTATCCTCCTCGCAAACATCGCCGCGTTCCCCCTCGGGATCCCCGCCGCCACCTCCCTCGCGATCTCAACCGCTGTTCTCCCTCTCTCGTCCTCCGCCTCGGGATCGGCGCCGAGATCGAGCAACAGTTCCACGATCTCCGGCCTTACGTAGCCGGCGGCCATGTGGAGGGGTGTGAGTCCGGCTGAGTCGCGATGGTTGAGATCGGAGCCGGAATCGATGAGGAGTTTGACGCAGGGGGCGGATCCGAGGCCGGCAACGAAGTGGAGAGCGGTGCGGCCCGCGGAGTCGATCGCGTCGACGCAGCGCTGAGGGGAGGATTGGAGGAGGTGTTTGAGAGCGCTGGCGTCGGCTTTTCGGGCGGCTGTCCACCAGGGAGATTCGAATTCGGAGACGACGTCGGCGGCGATATAGGAGGACGGGATCCAGGTCGGGGCGTGGTCGTCTTTCCATTCGATTAGGTATTCCATGCCGGAGTTGTTGGGAAGGGCGCGGCTGCCGATGATTCGATTCACTTCGCCGTAGGTTTCGTCGGAGTTGTAGTTGTCGAAGGAGGTGGCGTTGGGTTCGGGTTGTGTAGTTGGTGGGGTGGCCTGCTGGTTTTGGAGGACGCGGAGAGGTGGCGTGAGACCGCGGCGGCGGCGATGGAGAGGAAGGCGTTTTGGAGGGAAGAAGGGAGGTGGCGGTGGAGAAGAGAGGGGCAGTTTGAGGCGGGAGAGGTGGGGTTTGATGGAGAGAGCGGCCATGGGAGAGCGGTGGTGTGCGGTTGGAGCTTCAGCGATTTTTGGAGGAGATGGAGCTTGGGAAGATGACGGGGAGAGGGATTTGTGGATAAGAAATCACATCTTTGTGTATGGGGCCGGGTGAGTTTTCATTTTTCTCCCTTTCTTTTGTTGCTCTCTATGCATTTTATGAAAGGAAAAATGAAAACAGAACATGAGCTACACAAAATGTTTAGTTTAGCATTGGAGTTCCAAGCGATCCTAATGCAGTGGTAATCCAGAGCATTGCTTTATGGTTTTGGTTATGATTATACAGTTCATGTCAAATGCATCTTATGTCGTTCGTATTGCTTTATCCAGTCTAATTCTTCATTCATCCATCCTAAGGGATCTTCAAATCCTTTCCCGATTTAGGATCTGTTCAAAAGATCAATGCAACTAGTACTTGGAGAAACGAATTCCTCATATATTTTTCAATCTTCTCTTCTTTTCCGATAATGTCTTTTATCTCCTCAAGGGCCTGCTGCTAACTTGTTGTCTTGAAATTGCCTCTACTCAAATTGTGTACTTCTGCCCATTTTTACAACATTTTGCTCGTGTTACGTATCTTTCTGTTTCTTGGTTTTTGCTTGTGTTATCTTCCAATATTCATGCAAGCTGTAATACAATATTACATGAAGAACAATATAATTAGCGCGCTTAAGATGTCATGTCGCACCCCAAACCTAAGGGAGCGTGACCGGCACGTGAATTATAATCCACGTTAGTCTTATAAAAATTCGTAAACTTAATAAAAATCCATGAAATAAAATTATTTCAACTTGTATCAAATTCTTTTAAAGATGTCCCACAATATCCAATTAACTTAAATAACAATCCAAAAGGAAATAACAATCCAAAAGAAAATGCATGCAATGAAAGTCCTTAAAGGTCCGCTGTTAGAGCTTCCACAACGTCCAAGTCAATCCTGTGAACCTACCGTGAGAATGACAGAGCATAAAAAAATTGTCAGGTGTGAAATTAAGCGAGAAATCTAACATACTGGATAACAAATGACATACATATAAAAAAAGGGAATGATAATAATTTAAGAATGATAAAGGCTAGTTGGTTCCCAATACAATGAAACGTCAAACAGGGAGTATTTAGTAAATCAATAAGAACAATCAACTCGGATGAAAGGTGCAACATGTATACTCTCAAGAACCCCAATAAAAAATTAATACCTCTCTCAAAAGACGCATACACGAAACACACAGGGATGTCGGTTCTAAATCCTACATTCAGTCAAATTAAATGTGAAAATAATTATCATGTCCATCTATAACAAATCAAACGGTGTGGATATCCATAATTAATCATACAGTTACATTCGACGATGGATCCAACTTGCGTAATAATGTAAGATGATGTCAGGTGACAAATATTACATGTTGAGACATTCTAGAGTCAAACCCTAAATGACTCTATTCCCTAAAATGCCAAAGTAACCCACTTAGCCGACCAACGCCTTGAGTCGTTTCTGGTCAGAAAACGACTCAGGACAAGTAAAGGTAAAAATGACGCAAAAACCAAAACATGTCACATCAATAGATATCAGAAAGCAATAATTATAAAAAAAAATGGCTCACAAAAACATGGATCATCATAGTTTGAAAAACAATAAAACAAACAACACTGTTTTCAACTCAATCAATCAAATATGACGTTTGTCAATCGTAGCATAAAGAAGGATCCTCAAATGGGTTTTCAAAGAAGGGATAAATGTACTAGATTCGCATCTGAAATCCATGAAAAGCAAACCTAGCGCCTGAAATAGGCTCGTAGACCTTTTCAACGAGGTATAATACATGTCATGATCAATTCTGGTGTAACGGATAATTGCTTTTAGACTTAGTGTATTTAACCAGCGAGATAGATAGATCTTTCAATACATTTTAACTCATAATTTTTTTATACATAATTCCAAATTATGCGAGGTTAGTTTTCCTAGAAACTAGACATACAAGAGGTTTCTAAAAATATAAAGTCCATATTTTAATTCTTACTTAATTATCACAGTTAATTAAATTTATTCCCGTCAACAAGCGAAACCATACTACTTGACACCTTCTCATTCTTTTCTTCATAACTTTCGCTACAAAACTCCAAATCCAATTTCGTAAATTTTGTAGTAAACTAGACTTAAACACCGTTCTAATCATGTAAGGCTTTCTATATAATCATGGACCATTATAAGCAGTTTATTCAATAAACATGGACGAATCTCTAGTTTAAACACCGTTCTAACCATGTAAGGCTTTCTATATAATCATGGACCATTATAAGCAGTTTATTCAATAAACATGGACGAATCTGCACACAGAACAGGATGACCTTTCAGCGCTTCTCGCCTTATAACTTTATGTACACACCTCCAATTGATAAACCGTAAATTATCCCTAAACTAGACATCCCAAGCTTCAATACACATGAATTTCAGACCTGTAACCAAACCCAATATTTTCTGATCGATTTTCTAATATTTCAGCGAAACCTGATATCATCAATAGCGCATCAAAC
>LIEC01010260.1:0-59618 GCA_001925005.1 Drosera capensis | reverse complement strand
CCCCCCCCCCCCCCCCCCCCCAAAAAAAAAAAATAACATATATCATCTTCAATCATCAATTAAATCCAAATCAGAATCTTTCCTTTACTAAAAGCCCCTAAAATAACTAATATAGATTAGCGAAGACAGATATGCACTAATATGAGAGAAGAAACATGAGATCCTCCATCTAGAATGAGTGGAATCGATTGATGGATAATTAGCCTAGGGTTTTCTTCTTCTCCCCCTCCTCCTCTTCTCTTGGCGGCGTGGAATGATCGATGATGAGAAACTGACGTTCTATGGGGGGTTTTAGGGTTATAAGATTTTTAGGTAGGTATTTATATAAGGAAGATATAAGGTCATGTAATTTTGATTTAAAACTTATAATTTTCGTTTTTTATTTAGTAATAATTAATATTATGATAATACTTTGCAAAAAATATCTTATTTCAATCAAAAACAAGAATTTAATTTATCCAGATTAAAATCTCAATCATTAATAATGTATTTATACGTATTGCTTCAAAGATAAATATTCGTATCAAAAATATAATTTAGGGTCAAGATATCACATTCTTCCCCCCTTAGAAAGGATTTCGTCCTCGAAATCAAAACACGACTTGAGTGAAAGACATGGACACTGGGAAAAAATTTGTAAGGTGAAAAACGAAACGTCTAAATTGTATTGAATACAATGACATGATAAAAGACGTGCCTATTGGATCCTCGGGAGCTCTGGACCTCATCTAAAGTGGTATTAGAGCCTAGGCCAGTCGGGTCACAGTTTGGGTATAATTTTTTTCCTGCACTGCTTGGGATATTAGACGTTGATGGAATACTGAGCACTTTGATGAAACGTTTTACTAAGGTTTTTCCTATCGGATTTAATTTTGTGAATTAGGTTGTTCGAGTTGAATCTGAGCTAAACGGCTCGTCATGGGCTTAGTTTATAGTGGGAATACCAAGATTAAGCAGATAAGAGTGGGAATGACTTGATGTTCACATTTGCATTCGTGAGGAATTATGTTAGGTCAGGGTTCATCTAAGTCCTGGATGCACTGCAAGTGCACAGTGGGTTAAGCTTTGAAAACCTGTTACTGAACTTGCCTTGGGGTTTGATGCTATATTCGCGAGTGTTTCATGATCTTAAAACAAAGAGCTTACATGCAGGGACGTCATTATCATAAGGATAGTTGTGTTTCACTTGTACTGATATGGAACTTGGTTACGGTGGTATTATAAATAATTTGCTAGATAAAGATGTACCATTATTCATGGAATTGAGGTGCACGAATATCCAAAATGTTAGTTTAGGTTATTTATGTGATGTTAACTTAATTTCGAGGATGAAATTTCTATAAGGGGAAAAGAATGTAACAACCCATAATTTTAATAAATTAGTTTGGTTTGTTAGATAACTTAATTAAATTCAAATATGTAAGTATCTAATGGGTATATGTGAAGCTCATTTGATATTGGGATCTTATTGGTTGACATCTTATATGGTGAAATATTATAGGATGGATCAAAGATAATGGAAAGTTAGATTGTATATCTTGTTTTGGATAATTGTAATATATCTGAGGTCTTTTATCTCTCAAAAGGGATAAGCTTTTAAAAAAAGGGAAAAAAAGAATATATGACAATGTACGGAACGTGGTTGTTATTGTATTGAATTTTAGGTTATCAAAATAAATGAAAACAAAGAGGTTCAAATACTCATACCGGGTAGAAGATCGATGCACTATGAGGGAAGAAAGACAGTAAACACAAACCTAAACCCAGGAAGGTGAATCCAATGGGAGAAGAATCATGAATCTTTGGGTGATTAAGGTACATGATTGTCATGACTTCTTATTTCTCTTTGACATGTCTCTAATCCCTTATTCGTATTCTTCTTCGTTTGGTTCCTGATATTCTTAACCCAATTACTTGATTGATCTCTGTTATTTGTTGAATATATCTAGTTTTCAAATTATATTAATGGACATCCGTAATATAAATCAGATTGTATGTGTGATTGGATTGGCCTTGTTGATGGTTTTATATGAAGGTTAATCGATTCGTATCTGAAAAATGATTCGGGGATTGACGGATTGATATATTTTGTTATCTTTTGGTATGCGCAGGTTCTATGGTTTTTGGACATGTCGCACATGATGTGGACATGGACCCCATAATTAAATACGTTTTGACATGAAGCCTTCGGGATGAGGCCGTATGGAAACTTGTATCGGTTTTATGGTCTTATATTCGGATTAACGAATTTGATGGTTGTTTTGTATTAATTTGATATCCTCCATATTCTATTTCTTTAACTCGTCGTGGCAACGCTTGATTTGTTGATCTCATTTTCTTTGTATTATAAGCTTTCTTTGTCCCTCGACGGTCATGGTTGTCACTGTTGAGCTTGCGCTCACTTGTATTTATTTTCTTGTTTTGTTCTCTTGATTTTTATTTCAAGAATCACATGTCAAGTCAAGATTGATCAGGATTTGATGGGAGCTCGATGGATTTTGGATATTTTAAGGATGTATAGGTTGATTTAATGGATAACCCTACTGACTACATATTGTAGCTGCGCAAATTTATTTTATTGTAAGTTTGAATTATTGTTTGGATTATAGTGGCTTACGTAGATTATTGCTTGAGGTTTAATAATTCACGTGCCATCACGCCTTTGGGAAATTCGGGACGTGACATGTGAGATGTAATTTGAACCTTTAAGCGGCTCTATAGTGCTAAAGAATGAACTACATGCACAACATGTATGAATTATCATACTTTGGGCACGCGTGATATATTTATACTAGCATCCTTCTTATATTTACTTTTTCTTATGGAGAATTGGTACAAAATTATGGAGAATTCTTGATTATCTGCTTCTTTGCAGCACGTGTATACAAGTATCTAATTGGCACTCCCTGTACCCAGATGACTCACGCTCAGTGCTGTGTGCATCAGTGCAGGGGTTCGAGTGTATACAAGTATTTACAAACCAGAAAGACAATTTGCTTCAAAAGCTACATATGGGAGGTTGGTAACTTCTTTGTTCTCGAAGCGCATGTGAAGTAGACAAGCAACGTCGTTTAGCTATGTCCAATGCTTTGTGTAAATCTTTATCTGAATGCTTTTGAATCACGGACAGGACATGCTCCATGAAGATTGCATCACATGGGACTGTGATGGGGCCATCCCTTTGCAACCGAAACACTTCTTCCGCTGCCTCAAGGAGCTCTCTGAAGACATCTTTCTTAAGGTATGATGATGGAGTCATGAACCCCCTCTGGTCCACTGTGTAGAGGATGAAAGGCCCCTTTTCTTCCCTCGATGAACTAGTGCAACGATCTTCGCTCATCTTTTTGGTGATGGTAGGAGGCGCACAGATCCTTTCCCTCCTTAGAGAGGCAAACATTTGCCACTTCTTGGCCATCTTGATGAGCTCTTGTGGCTGATCATTATGTTTGAATTGTTTAGGTGAAACTTCTTTTACTCTTTGTAGATGAGAAATCAATTGCTGATGATGTGTTGTGTTCAAATGAGCTGAGGATAGGAGGCTATTTATAAACATATGTGAAACAGATGAATCAATCAAGACAGACATGATTCATAACTCGTGTTAGGCTTGTGCTGTGTGGTACAAATGCAAAGCCATGTGATCAAGCTGTTTATAAATGGTTGTTGGTAGATGTTGCCAGCTACTTTTGATGGCTCACTAACGTTGGTTCTTGACATTACACTAACAGGACTTGACGGATGAACCTGCAGATGTTTCTGAAACTCTTGACGGGTACGTTTGCCGAATTTTGCTGGCAAAATTTATTTAGATTCTGCACAAAACCAGAGTTAGTTTTGGTTATGTTGGCACTTAGGTAGAAGTCCACTGTGAATTGAAAAGGATTGTACAGTTGAAGTTTAAGTATGTACGATGAGTGCATCTCATTGGAGATAGGTGTATGATTTGTTAAGGACCTACGAGATAATCCGGAAGCAAAGAAATTGGTTGTGGGTGACAGCTGAATAATTCTGAGAAACACTTGTGTTTGTCCTCTAGTTACAGTAACAGAATGTTGAACCTCTAACGAAGTCCCCTCTTCAAGTTTGAAGTTTGAAGTTTGAAGAGCGATCCTTCAAGTCCCCTCTTCAAGGTTGTGCAATTATGTTCTTTTGTTTTGGTTTCACTGGTAGAATTCATTTTAATGATTATAGGTATGTCGATCATCCGCTAATATCAGCTTTCTACCGATAAAAACAGCAGAAACATGACTGATTTGAATTGGTTTTTGCTTATTGTTGCTGTCCATGAGCAGCTCCTATTGTTGTTTTTCTTTTCCATTTTTTAATTTGTTATTTTTTCCATGTCAGATAAATTATGACATATTATTAAATATGAACGTCTTATATAAATTACGACGTTTTCTAATTAGATAATTTTTTGGGATATAAAAATCCAAAATGTCCATACTTTACACTACATCATCTTCCCCATCATTATATTTTCTCCTTCTATCCATTCACAATTTTCACTTTATTTTATTTTCCTTTCTATTCATTCACAATCCTTACTAATTATTTTCTATTATTACGAGGGATATTGTGGTACAAAATCATAAAGTCAATGAATTTCCTAATAATCGTATACAGTTAACTCTTCGTAATTTATCTGGATCGAAAAGAATAATATTTCTGAAAATCATTCCTTTGTATAGTCATATCCATTATCTATAATTGCTCTTTGTTTCATCATATACATTATCATTCGTCCCCATAATAACTTATTCGAAATAATTATCAAAAAAACCTTATGCTAACGACAATTTGATAGTCACGTACGTTGTTTTCCATCATAATCGAAGAGAGAAATACGATAGGTGTCATAGGGTCCATTCCCTACGAATCAGCCAGCACCACCTTCATTAAGCATATACCGCTTTTGGTTTACTCAGCGGAAGTCTTTCAACAGCTTGTGTCTCGTTTCGTGTTTCGACAATTACAAACGAACCACACAATCAATATGAATGAATCAGTAACGAAACAACAACGATTTACGATCCAACAATCAACCTTTTATTGTCTTCCCAATAATACAAAGGAACCTCACGAATTTATAAGGCAACGCACACCCCGCGCTCTCTTGTCAAACTTGTCAAACTTTTTTATTGATATTGATCTCACCCACGATCCGCAAGACGCACATAATCCGTTTTGTGTTCTCGGCCTGATTACGTTCTCAATATTGTATATGATGTGATACATAATGATCATGGATCACCTATATTTATAAACAATGCTATAAGATTTTTCATTGCAAAACATAACTACTAAAAATATTATCAAACCAGATTTACAATCAAGAATAATATCTATTAACCCAATCAATATCTTGCCAAACTTTTCCCACGATATCTTTTTGCTTTGTTTATCTTCCTCATCCTTAACTTTCGCGACGATATCAATCCATCCCAATTGATGGGTTTTACTTTTTACCTTCACACGAGCCCCGTTCATGCTTGCACCCTCAGCATGGACTTCGAACTTTATAAGCCAACTCAAAATTTTCGCGTCTCAAAATTTTCTTTATAACGAACCCGATCCACGTTTTGTATTTGGCCCCATCAAACTGAGACTTTGTTATGCTTTCCAACATTCAAACCCAGTCCTTGAACAATGCTACGAACTTTGACTTGGCTTTGATCTTAGGATACATGTTCTCCCCATAATCCATAACCATTGTCCATCCTCATGGAGTCGAGTTATTTGTTTAGGATTTCAAAACTAATCAAACTTAGAACGAACCCATAAAACTCGTCATTGGTCATCGTTTGACAACACTTAGGAATCTCGCAACCTTCGTTCGTCCTTAGAACGCAACATGCTTGCGTTTAAGTCCAAAACGTCACGCTAATCATGTCTCGTGCGTTTTGCCTTCGTCCGTGACAACGCTCGCAAGCCCTTAGAACATATCTCACGCATACAAATCTTAACACAATGTATCATACCTCGTAAACATTCCTTCGTCTTTGCAACGCGACTGGCTTGCATTCAAATCCTCACGCAACCTTTCTCGCGTTCCAGGGTCGTTCCTATCCAGCTACCATGACCCCACGCTCGTAGGAACTCTCAAACGCATGTCATCCCCGCTCCGCATTAGCGGAGGTTTGACACTAGGGAAGAAGCGAGAGCCGTCACCGGTAGCAAGATATCGTCGAATCCTCCGACTTTGGTCCGATCCACTCCACCCAGGGCACAAATCTTGTCTGAGTGTATCCTCCATGACTACGAGGCATTCCAGGGTTAAGGAGATCGCACAATGCTCGTCTCCCGATCGATTCTTCAAACGAGGGTTTCTCGATTAGGGTACGGTTTTCTTCTTCTTCCTCGTGTCATTGATCTGTATGTCGTTTGTTTCCAAGTGTAATAGTATCTGGTT
Source organism: Drosera capensis (assembly GCA_001925005.1). Classification (NCBI taxonomy): domain Eukaryota; kingdom Viridiplantae; phylum Streptophyta; class Magnoliopsida; order Caryophyllales; family Droseraceae; genus Drosera; species Drosera capensis. The sequence goes on along the minus strand of LIEC01010260.1, from coordinate 53,206 downwards.
TGTATTTATATATGATCTTCTGGTTCATTTGCTTCTAGGGTTTGGTTTAGGGTTTTTGTTGATCGAAGGTGGGTGGATTTGGGATTATATAGTCATTGCTTGGTTATCATACTTCTTCCTGATAATTCTTCTTAAATGATATAGGGAGTAAAATGGTTGAGATACTCTTTTGGATGATGTATACTTTAAAACTCTCTCTTTCCGCTTACCATCCATGGGATGCGAGTTTTCCCTTTGAAAATATTGGAAAGAGAGTTTCATCCTTTTCATCGATCCTCAGAAAACGAAATCAGCAAAGGTCTCTCGTTGAGTGAGAAATCGGGGAATGCGTTTATTGTTTGTTATGCTTTCGTGGTTTTTGAGTAACCACGTCCTGGTATTGGTTAATATGGTAACAACAAAATAACGAATTTCATGTACCCATTTGATTATGTGCTAACAAGGAGCTAAATACTAAACCTTGCTCCAGAACACCATCATGATTGGCAGTCTTTGAAGTCTGAGCTGTAGATAGTTTATTGAATCATGTTGTCTATAGACTAAGTGAAAATTTTCGGGTTCTCGATTTGTTCATTTCAACTTTGGATGTTTCCATGAAATGGAGACCTACATGATATGTTCGATTGAGCTGGGAGAAATTTTGATCCAAGTTACGGAGTATTTATCTTCATACAATCAGGCTACAAGCCTACAACCCAGCTAAAACATCAATTCAAAAACAGTAGTTTCAGTAGCTATGTATAAGAGTTTGACTTGAGTTTCTTTGCTCTTGTGGCAACTGTGATGACGGCGAGCACTGATCACTTATCATGGCCATGACTAATGCTTTCTTTAGATGTAGATCTGCATCCCTTTGTGTGAGGGACAAAGCATATTCCATGAAAAGAGAACTGCATGGCAAGTTTGTAAGGCCGTCTCTCGGTGAACCAAACTGTTCTTCTGCAGCCTCTAGAAGGTCTGTGAACATTTCATCCTGAAGGTACGCCAAGGGAATCACAAACCGCCTCTTGTCAGCAGTATAAACAACGAAGTGCCCCTTTTTTGCCCTTGGTGATGTGGTGCAGGATTCTTCGTCGATACTGCTGGAGGACTTTGGCAGAGTGATCCTTTTCCTGCTTTGAACAGCTGCCTTCCGGCACTTCGTGGCCATCCTGATGAGGGTGCGAGTATTCATCATCTTTGCTTGCAAGAGGTATGTAATAATGTAAGTGCTATTTTTGAAGTGCAGGTGAAGAAGGTACAAATAGGCTCTCAAATAGATTCTGAATTGGTCTTCGATGCAGGACTCTGTTGGCAAGGGGGAGAATTTATAGTAGCAGGGAATCAAAATCTAGGCATTATCACGACATGAATTTTATTGATGTTGATACTGCAATCAAAACCATGTGATCGGCTAAGTGGAGAAAGCTGTGAGGTTGGTATCATATATCGGTAAGCTTTCTGTGCCTTTGATTGATGGTTTCTTTCATATGATGGAAAACATTGATTAGCTTGTGCTTGTGGTCCATAACCAGACAATCAGCGTTGCACTATCAACTCTGTCCCATTAAAAGATTTTTCGACGAGGCAAATATGACTTGTGAATGGAGGTGTTTTTCATGGCTTGAGATTTGGTGATGGCATTGTTTCTTCTGAATCCATGTTTTTCCCTCTTTTTATTTCTTCTGTATTAAATGATAGGCGTGTCAGGTCCTGCTGCTTAAATCCCACGGCTCCCTTTGGACAGTAGGTTTCCTTTTCGTGTTTCGGACATATTCACATGACGATGGATTTCGGTAGGACTGATGATTTATGTCTAATCAGACATGAGTTTCTAACTTTGTTTCTGAATCGTAGGTAGGCATGCCCACATTTCACATATCATCTGGCCATGTTTTACAACGTGGGTTTGCCTCCTGAAGCACCCAAGAAACAGCATTCATCAAGAACATGTCTTTTCTTTTTTTCATGCATAAGACTTGAGCTGAGCATATGTCTATTTATTCACAGCCTGCCTATCATATACTCATCATTTCACTTCAGTGTTCGCAGTCCTAACTAGTGCCATACATTTTTCTCCAACAAGCAACCTTTTACTTCTTTAGCTAGAAGTGCAAAATGGTCAGCTCTAGGAAGCTCATCAAACTTTTTATGAAGTGGCAAAAGCTGACTGGTTTGAGCAGGAAAAGGATCTCATGGAGCATGAAGAATGTGAGTACTTGCCTCTCATCGTCGAAAGCTGACAATGAGCATTGTTTTGTGCTCTATGATGTGTTGAGGATATGTGTGAGCAGGTTCACCCACATCGATCATGGAGAAACAGAAAGAGTAGAATATATATATGAGGAACCCATAACCCATCAGCTTAGGCTTTTGGGTTAGCAGCTGGGCCCAGTCCATATGTGTATTCTACTCAGGTCCGGTTGGGACGTGGTTTCCTCCCTTGGTCTCTCCCCCGAATCCTAACATGATGGACGATGCTTTGAGATTCCAGTAGCACATCTTCTGCAACAGATTGTTGCATAGCTCCTCCTTGCACTGGGAGCAGAGTTTGAAGCTGCAAGAACTGGACCTATGACATTGCCATGTGATAGAGCTCTGATGAAGCATGTTCTGTCTCCAATCCGCAATGGTGAAGATCTGCAGAAACCACTGGTGCTTGCTTGACTGCATGTCACATTCATTCACAGTTTAGTTCGAGAACACGGATGACAGAAGCCTTTATCAAGCTTTGATCTGTAGCTTCTGATGAAAGTTATTGACTTGCTTTGTAAATGTATGCATGTTCTGATTTTTACTACATGTGTCTTTTAACTTCTGGAAAAGTGATTGCTCCGTGGCAGTTGTTTCTTGATAATCAGGTGTTACTAATCCAGTCATGGAGTTGATAAATGCTTCTTATTGAATTTCAGCGGCTTTCTACAATGAAGCTGCGTGTTGTACCTAAAGAGGGATCTTTTAAAACTATTACCAGTTAAAAGTTGTGTCATTGCTGGATTATGTTCCGTGGAATCTTTCGGAAGGGCATCCGTCACTGGTGCACCTTATTTGCATCATCAACATGGCTAGCAGGTATTGAATCTATCCTCAATTTGCTTCTTGACTCTTGAGATTAAAATTCTGTTGCACTTAATGGTATCCATCTGTTGATCACCCGATAGAGGCTCAATTTTTCTTTCCTTCTTGAGCAAATTGGTCGCTTCTTAAGTTGTGCTCCTTCCGTTCCATAAATTTTGTATCGTTTTGACTTGACACGTGTGTCGATGTAAAACGTATTTTTTTTAAAATTTATCGAGAAACATCAATGGTCATATAAGTTATATATTTTGATGAAAATTTGTACTTGGTGTTCATTTTCTATGCACATTATTTCTCCGTTTTGAAGTCCATAATACGTTTCTTCTGTCTGAACCTACATTACTTAGATCTTTCCAAATTGGCTTTAATGATCCATCTCTGAGTTGACATTCCAGTTGTCATGCCAGTCAGTGATGCTCCGGTAATTTCCTTTTCTATGCACATTGACACGTGTGTCGATGTAAAACGTAGTTTTTTTTTAAAATTTGATGAAAATTATGTATTTTGATGTAAATTTGTACTTGGTGTTCATTTTCTATGCACATTATTTCTCCGTTTTGAAATCCATAATACATTTCTTCTGTCTGAACCTACATTACTTAGATCTTTCCAAATTGGCTTTAATGATCCATCTCTGAGTTGGCATTCCGGTCGTCATGTCAGTTAGTGATGCTCCGGTAATTTCCTTTTCTATGCACATTGGCACGTGTGTCGACAAACGTAGTTTTTTTTTTAAAAAAATTATCGAGAAACATCAATGGTCGTATAAGATAAAAATTTGTACTTGGTGTTCATTTTCTATGCACATTATTTCTCCGTTTTGAAGTCCATAATATGTTTCTTCTATCTGAACCTACATTACTTGGATCTTTCCAAATTGGCTTTAATGATCTATCTCTGAGTTGGCATTCCGGTCGTCATGCCAGTCAGTGATGCTCCGGTAATTTCCTTTTCTGGGTGCAGATCGAACTGAAATGGGAAAGCATTAAGAAGGTTGTGAACCACCTCCTATGTCAAAGTTAGTCAGCTCCATAGGGAATGGAAACAAAGTTGCAAGTTGAAACTTGGAAAATGTTTCCTTTGTGAAAGGAGAGAAAGCAAAGGTTTTTCCACTAGAATTCCATTTGCAGTTAATATGTGGAGACCAGCAGTGTGACTCACTACACCACTAGTCCGTCCACTTCTCACTGCGAGTGAGGGATAAAGGTCGGTGACAGTTCGTGTATATCACCTGCATCTGTCGGTCTCAAGGGTACTAACTGGTTAGTAGAATGAGGATCTGTACCTGTTTCTCTAGCATATACTACTCCTTGGGTTGCACGGCCGTAGAAACTTTTCTTTTCAGTAGATCTCAGTTGACGAACAATAAAATAATAGTTCGATGCCCAAACCAGTTGAGCTGTCACGAAGATGAATGACAAGCTTTGTGATTAGCATAACATCATAGGTTTTCAAGGGCTGGGCTACGTGATTTCCGTGGGGGTTATTTGTTGTATTGAAGTTTGGCAAAAGGACAGGATAACTTTTATTACACTAACAAACGTCAAAGCTGTGAATGTAACAGATAAGCATAGGCCATAAACCCTTCACATTCTTTGTGTTTGTCTTAATGACTGTGTTTCCGCCAATTCTCCTGTCCGTTCCTTTTCCCACCAAGAATACAACCCAGAAAAACACCAGATTGTGATGCATCCACTGTATCCCACCTTCTTTGTCTTGTGCTCCCATTTCATATCATGGTCACTATAAATTAGATTGGTCTCTTTGATCACAATTTATCTTCATTGCCTCCATTGACCTCTCGAAGAGAAATGATGTCTATGTTTCCTCTTGTCTTCTTGATGCTCTTGTCAGGTGCCTCGGCTTGTGATCGATGTGTCCATAGAACGAAAGGTGCTTTCTTCCAAGATGACTCTCCACTCTCATGTAAGAATTCAAACATGATCTCTCATCTCGAACGAGTGATAGTAGCATTCTTGTTTTTTCTTTTCTCGATGTTAGTATAATTTTGTAATTTCAAGTTGCACCGATGTTAGAAATGGAATGAAGACCCGAATGACAATTGACCCAGATCATATTTCCGTGGGATGAAAAAAGGGTAACCGCTAGGTTTATGATTTGATGCAGCTGGGGCATGTGGGTATGGTCCCATGGCTTTGCGTTTCAATGGTGGATATCTTGCTGCTGGTGATGCTTCGCTGTTCAAGAATGGTGCTGGCTGTGGGACTTGCCTCCAGGTATTCCCCCTTTGTTTGTTATTGCGACTGTATGGTTGAGAAAAATGGTAAATGGTTGAATATACTCTATCCGTTCTCTCATTGGTAAATGGTTCTGTATCGTCGGCAGGTCAGATGCAAGGAACGTTTGCTGTGCACAACCGTAGGCACCAAGGTGATATTGACGGATTGCAATATCAGCAACAACACAGGTTTGGTTCTCAGCAGACGAGCTTTCGCGTCAATGGCGAAAGAAGGCATGGAACAAAGCCTCTTCACTCTTGGCATCGTGGATTTGGAATACAAAAGGTACAGAATAAAGTATCCCAGGCGTTCCTTATTCTGGGGAGACAATCTTTTTTCTTTTTTTCTTCTTCTTAGAGTTCTATCAAGTTTGAAAGTTATTTTGTTAATTGTGTGATGCAGGATACCATGTACCTATAAGCACAGAAATTTGACTCTGATGGTGCGAGACTTCAGCATATTTCCCAACTATTTGGCGATCCAGGTCCTCTACCAAGGAGGGCAAACTGAGATTCTCGGAATTGATGTCGCTCAGGTATATCACATTCACAGCCTTCTTTGGCAGTCCTCTCACTTCAGCCATCCATATTGGTGATACTGCTGCACGTTGCTGTTATAGATTCTATGGAACTCAGATACTAGTAACACTTAATATACATATTAAGATAGACTTCGCATTCCCGGAACAAGCTACCCCTTGCCCTGCAGTAGTTGGCGGCATAAGGTGGCCTGTCACCAGCAACGGAGACCCCTATTGGGCCTCTGGGGTGGCAGTCGAAGTCATTCTAACCATCTTGATGTGATTAGTTCGGCGCATGCAAGCATATTCTCAAACCAGTAAATAGAAGGTTACCAAAAATGGAACTATTGACTACAACACATACAATTGTAACATATTTCCATTCGCTGTCTTTGCTTGGATCAAACGTTTGTCACTATAGGTTGGGGCGTATAATTGGGTCTACTTGACCCGAAACTATGGGGTGGTATGGGACACCAGCAGCGCACCGCCTGGGCCGCTCCAGTTCAGATTCACAGCGACTGATGGTTATGATGGCAGCTTTGTTCTGGCCAAGAATGCCTTGCCTGCGGATTGGAACCACCCGGGAGTCTTGTATGATACAGGAGTCCAGATTACCGGTATTGCACGGGAGAGTTGCGCTCATTGTGATAATGGATGGAATAAACCCCCGAGACTACATCTTCGTGAGATGAAGCATATATGACACTACATGTTCATGACCTTCAACTTCGTTTTATGAAATAAATCCCAGACATTATATCTCTTGATCTGTTGCTGCGTTCTGGTAAAGCAAATCAATCGAGATATCGACTTTACAAAAAACTCAAGCTTCTTGAATATGGACTTGTAAGACGAAGCTTATTGTTATCCCTTGAAATGATATCGAATTGTTATATTTGTATCCACCTTTTGCAGTTCAAATACATCCATCATTTGGCATGGCATTTACCTTTGGATTCCATAAAAAGCAAAGCATTCTAGCTAATTTTGTCAACAACAGCGGCAATCAGGTTGCCGGTTTGCTTTAGAGAAACATCAACAGTGTTTGTGGGATAATGGGGAATCATGGCATGCGAGCACAAGCACCAACCTTGATCTAATTGTGCTTTGCTATATTTTTCAGATTATTCTTTTAGGCAAAAGTCCTGTCTGATAAAAAGCTGAAAGCAACTACACTCTGATGAAGATATCTTTCTTTCCCAAAAGGTATATGGTGCCAAGAATATCGAGCTACGCTCTTATAGGAAAAAAAAAAAAAAAAAGACATGACGGTCCATTTAAAGTGAAGCAAACTTTGGATTGTTGATAACGTTCAAGCTCGGGATCAAATGATCAGATGTGATCCGTGTTAAAGTGAATGCTCGACAGGGGGTTTCCCGTCGATTAATAGTCGTCATCCCATCCCGACATTGTGAACTACGTTGGCAGAAATTGAGTATGATACATTGGCGTTGATCACTATATTCTTGCGATTTACTTGTTCACCCTTGGTTGTTTTTGTTCCAACACATATGGTCTCCGGTCAAGAAATTCGCACTAGGCATCTTATTTGACAGAATTAACCTTCCTATCATTCTCATTCGTACCAACAAGATATTAATTAGATCATTCTAATCATGAATAATTTTGGTGGAACCGTGAACAACAAAGTCATGCTCGCTTAGCGTAAATGAGAAATGGGACGGCAGGCGTGTAAATTGAAGTACATACATTCATACATACAACTCCCAAACAATCATCAATAGCTAGAAAGGAAGAAATACTCTGAAGAGCAGTGATAACAGGGCAGTGTGAATCAATGGCATGGAGAGGGAGAGATGACATGAGGATGTGATGAGGCGAGTGTAAGTGCATGATTGCGCCGCTCTGGAAATCATACTCATTGCCCCAACCCATCATCAACTGGCCCCTTACCCCGTGGCAATGCCCGAGGGTCTGCCCAGTACTCTTTCAATTACGAACATCTGTACTTCAAATTCATAGTCCTAGCTCGCACCATTTTGGGTTTGGCCGATGCTCGAAAACAGTTTCTACGATGTTTTTTACGATGTCTATCAAAAATATAAAATTATGTATATTTTATTTTTTATATCGTATCATCATCTATGTAGATTTATATTATATTCTCGTAACAAAATGTCATCAACAAGGTCTCGTTTCGTTGCTCGCATCAGGACTTCTGTTTACACCAACTGTCTTTGAGTTTACGGATCAAAACTTGGGATGGACGGCGGAGATGGACATTCTTCTCGGATAAAGCAAGTGTGCAAGAGGTGTAGACAGAAATCTTTTTTTATTTTTGTTTTTGTTTTTTTTTTAACCCGCCTAAATGCATTCGAAGAAGATCAAAAGGTCAAGCGGTACGGATCCGACGGATTGAAACGTCGAGCAATCCAAATCAAGCAGTAATTAGATTTTGAGGGGAAAGTTAAAAAATGAGAATGAGAGTGTTGATTGGAAATTGATGGGAGAATCCCATTTTGATTACAGTGAGAGTTCTCGCTCTCTAGAAATATGATGATGGGACAAGCGCAAGAGTCGACAAACACGTGCAGTCCAGTATCCTCTATAGCTATATACAAAATCAGAATCGCTGCTCAAACCAATAATCAAACCCCATCTGTCATCATCCATACCAATTACACCATCCCATTCCTTCGGCTCGTTATAATTTCACGCGTTTTATTTGATATAAAAATCTATTTCTATATTAATTTAAAAACAAATTTTTTTTTATTTTTTTTTTTGGATTGTGTGAAAGGGAATAATGAGAAAAAAATTAAAAAAAACGAAAATAATGTGATGAATTGATATAAATAAAATATTTTAATGTTTTATTGTTTTGTTAAAAAAATTATTTACGTTGTCGTATAGTGGGACGGTAGATAGGGGTTATCAACACGGAGCTGAGTGACGGAGTGTAGTCAATGCACAAAGATACGAAAATGGGAGGAGATACTTCTTTCATCTCACGTTATGTTTTAAATGCTACTAATGATTAGTGTGTTTTCCACCCCCGATTGCGCAGCGCAGCAATTGCCCCGCCGCCCGCCAGCTTTTCCTTCCTCCCTATTCAATGCTTTCGCCGGGAGGCATTGGCCACTGTGTGGAAAGTTACTGGTGCTTCGAAGATATTTTTTACCTTATCGAGATAAATTTTTATTACAACTAAAACAATTCTCTATATCGATCACAGTTGACAATATGTTACATAGAAAACATTAGTTGTTGGAAATTGGGTTTTGATAGGAGGTTGACTAATGTTTAATCTAAAATTTGAGCGGGTTTGATTGTTAGATTGGAAGGAACTTGGGATTAATGTAATCTATATCATGGGTAGATTCATTTGATATATTAATATTATTAAAATCCATTTATGATGATTAAAAAATTAATTCCGAATTATCGCTTGATATGATCTTATGTGGATTAATGAGATTTTATATTACACCTCCTTCCCATATTAATTATAATATATATGTATTTCTATTATTTTATATGTATGAATATAAATTTGGTTTTCATATCAAATACGTCTAATCGTTCTATAACATGTATTAGGTTGAAGTACGTAACTTACATAACAATTAATGTTTCACGATAAATTTATAAAAAACTAAATTTGATCGTCGTTATACGAATATCAAACTTTACATCGATACGTGAGTAAAATTAAAATGTTTCAATGATTTTAAGACGCACGGAGTACAAATATTTAAAATGAAATCAGATTCGTTGACATATAAACAAAAAGATATTATGTCACCTTCAAATCAACTAATGAGTATCATCTTTCCTATAAATACAAACATGATCTTTGTCTTTGAAACATAACAGACAATCATTTTCCTCATTTAAAAAAAAAAAGCAAAAATTTTGAACGAAACTTCACTACAATCAAGGTTTTCAATCATCAAGTTTTAAAAGAGAGTTCAAGACATCAAAAACTACACAAGAAATCCTAAATTTGAAGTGACCTAGTCTCTGTCGTTCTATCCTAAAGGAAAATTTCGTTGCATCAGTGAGCACCGTTACGGAAAAAAATCATCTTAAGAACAAAGACTCCAATTCAAATCTCGACCAGTCTTGTTTCAGTAGATTTTTCCAAATTCCTAATTTTTGTGATTCTTTGTTTTGATCACAAATAGATGAACCCTAATTAATTTTATAAAGTTTGACGTCTCATGATATAAATATATCTAATTAAAATTCAAATGATAAGATTAAAGAAAAATCAATAAAAGTTGATATTAAATTATACTTATTATAATCACAACCATTATTTGTTTTTTTTGGGTGCTAATTTCAATCATTGGATTTTAACTACTTATATATGTCATGATACAAATTCTTTTTTTTTTTTCAATGATACTCCCTCTCTCCCATATTACTTGCAACAATGTATAGTAACACTATTATCCATACGTATTTTCATTCATTGTTTTTTTACAACTAAATGATACGATATGAAATTGATTATGATTCATGTTTATAGTTCGTAACTCAAATAATCTTTCATGTTTCATGATAAATTTATATAAAAAAATATTTTTAATCATCTCGTGGATCATTCGTAATACGATACATTATGTGACATTTGTTGCAAGTAATGGGACAAAGGAATATATAAAATGGAAAGCAAAATGGATTTGATTAAATTATGAGACATTAATGTTAGATAAAATTATAAATTTTAATCCTAAATTAATTTTAAAATTTTCTAATATAACTAAAATATATCAAAATATATATCATTGTAATAATAATGTAACGAAACCAATAATATTTATCGTCGAGGCTAGCATTCACCGTATCTTCGTCACATCCCTGATAATCCGATGCATGCATCCAGTCGGTTCAATAAGCATCGATTTCATCTGGAAGGGACATGAGTAACAAGCGGGACAGACATTCCTATATGAATCCCATTTGTCTCTCTCACGTCACTTTCCACTTGGACAGTTGCATCAATGAGTGCGTCTAATAAATTATAAAATTTTGATTTGAAATAATTATTAATAAATATTTTATTTATTTTGAAATTAAAATAATATATGTTTGTCTGTATCGTTTTAAAATATATATAATATATTTTATTCGTTTCATAAATTTTGAAATATATTCATATTTTATATTATTATATATGTATGAATATAAATCTTTTTTTCATATCAAATTACGTCTGATCGTCTCATAATATATATTAGGTTGAAGTACGTAACGAACATAATCATTGATGTTTCACGATAAATTTACATAAAATTACGTTTAATCATCGTTGCACGTGTCCCAAATTTTACATCGATATATGTATAAAGTCAAAATATGACAAAGTTAGTAATATTTTCATATAAAAAATATCAAAACAATCACCATGTGGTTATAATACACCTATTATTTTCTTCCGTAACTGTTACAGTAAACCCTATTATCATTAAAAAAATTTATACCAAATTCCACACAAATTCAACACATATATAATCCTTATGTCGGATAAAATAGTTGTCTACATTATGAAACAAAGGGAGTACATAGACTTATTGTGTTTTGACATTTTTGTCCTTGTCAACTTGTAGGGAAAAATATAAGAGGATGGAGAGAGAGAAATCAATGTGAAATGATGTGATATAAAATAAGAACAATTTATATTTGTAATATCAAATAGTAGCTATTTTACAAAGTGTTATAATTTATATGGAACATTAAATTTGATAATGTATCATAATTTATATGGATAGAGGGAATATTTTACTTCTTCAATCCCAATTTACTTATAATCACTAATCAGTTAAGAATTTTTATGTATATTGAATTTTTATAAAATTTAGTACATAAACAATATTTCTTGAAGATGGTGGAGATAATATAAGAGTTGAAAGTTGTGTTAGTGGACACAATATATCAAAACATGATTGATTTGAATTTTTTATTTAAAATTTGTTAAATAATGAAAGATTAAAAATAAACAATTAATATTTCAATAGTAAAATATTTGACAAATAAGATAACTAATATTTAATACTATTACTTAATCATCATTATATCAGTATTGGATATTAATATGAACAAATTACAGATTTAAATAAAGACATCACCCATCCGCGTCACAATTGACGCGACGACTCCTTAAAAATTAAAATATCTAAAAAAATAAACTGTTGTATATATTATGAGACGGAGGTAATAATGCTTCTCCGTTTGAAATTAGTTGAAACATTTTCTTTCAATACATGAATTTATTTGTTTATTAAATTTATGTTAATTTTGATGAAGAAATCATTATTGTGTTTATGTTTATGAGATATATTGTATCAATTGAGAACTGGTGAAGTCAAAAAATGTATTATAACGGATGAACTCTATTTGGTACTCGATCTTCTATGTGAGAAGTTATGAAAAGTTTTAGTTATTTTTTAAGATTTTAAAAAAATGATTTAATTAATTTGGGACAAATAAAATACGTTATTTAACCACTCAATATCACGTTGAGAAATTAATACAGTATATAACGAAACTTTCATTTGAAGAACGCATATCTGAACTTTAATAAAAAAAAAGCGAAGTAACAACAATGTTGTTTTACAAAATCTCACAATAAAATAGAATAGTTTGATCAAAATTTATAAAAATTTAATATATATATATATATATTTATTTATTTATATCGAATCAATAAGTTATAATTAATATAAAATAAAAAAATTACACTTTTGTTTTACTTTTACGTAATTTCCCCGACCATGCCGTCCCAAACAGCTTCGGTAAGTAACACGACAATCGGTTACAACTTTCATCGAAGTAACGCAGAGAACACACTCTTCTGTCATCGTCTCTTTTCCCTTTCCCAAAGCACACCAAAAACACCCACAAAAACGTGAGAGAGAGATCCAAATACCCATTACATTCATTCAATACCCTAATTAAAAACACAGCAACACTGATGAAACTGTACTCATAATAACATTTCCTGTCAATTGCAGCCTATATATAGTCCCTGTTCCATCATCATCGTCCCCACTCCTCACTTTTCAATCTCCCCCAAATCTCTCCCATTCCCATCATCTGAAACGACGGCCCCCAATTTCATCTTTCTTCGACCAGAACCCATCAATGGCGGAAACAGAGCAACAACAAAATGAGGGGAATTTGATCCAACGGCCTTCGAGGTTCAAAAGGGTTTGTGTTTTCTGTGGGAGCAGTACCGGGAAACGGGATTCCTATAGGGACGCCGCTATTGAACTCGGTCAAGAACTGGTATTGGGAAAAATTTGTTACTCTGTTTCGGGTTATCGGTTTCTGTTTCGGTTTTGTTGTTGGTATGGTGTTTTCTGAAATGGATTTTTTGTGTAATTGTCTGGGAAGGTTGCGAGAGGTGTGGGACTTGTGTATGGAGGTGGAAGCATCGGGCTGATGGGTTTGGTGTCGCAGACTGTGCACCGTGGCGGTGGCCATGTTCTCGGGTATGTTGACGACGACCCAGTTGAGATTTTATGCGAAAAATGAGATTTTTTTTCGTTGCCCATTTGTTATATTGTGTCCACTCATATGATTCCTGGATAAAAATGTAATCTTTGTATACTTTAATGCAGAATCATACCATGGTCGTTGATGGGCAAAGAGGTGAGCTCATGTTCCTTGTTTAATTTTTCCCAATATGTTTCTCGGGTCTTCGTTGGTGTTGGATGAGTGGACAGGGGCGTGGATTCTTGTCTGGGAGGGTTCTGTTTAGGATAAGGTCTATAAGTGGGAAATCCAGATGAGAATGTCTGTGCTGATTTTTCTCTTTAAATTTCTGTATGTGTGTGTATGCGTGGAGCCGCAGATTACTGGAGTGACGGTCGGTGAAGTGAGACCAGTTTCCAACATGCATCAAAGGAAAGCTGAAATGGCCCGCCACTCTGATTGCTTTATTGCTCTACCAGGTCTCAATCTCATCTCATCATCTCCCTGTAGCAAACAGTATCTCAACTCCATGACTCCGTAGTCAACCATTTTGTTATTTTTGAATGTTTATTGTCAATGGAGTTCATGTCATCAGGAAATAGCTGTGTATCTCGTTTTTTTTTTTTTTCAAACCTTGTTCAGGGAAAATATCTCGTCGCTATTGATTATGATTAAAATTCAAAATAGTCTCATGATACTGTCTGTTGTATCAGGTGGATATGGAACCTTGGAGGAGCTGCTAGAGGTCATCACATGGGCACAGTTGGGTATTCATGACAAGCCTGTATGTGAAACAATGAACCAAAATGAGTGACTTAATCAAGTTGTTTGGTCCATTTAGTCTTCTATCTCGTTGTGGTTGCGGGAAAAGAGGTTTTCAGTGATGGGGTTTGACCAAGTTCAAATTTTTGCAGGTGGGTTTGCTCAATGTTGATGGGTACTATAACCATCTCTTGACCTTTATTGACAAAGCTGTTGATGATGGGTTCATCAAGCCTTCTCAAAGGCACATAATTGTGTCTGCCCCCACTGCTAAAGAACTTGTCCAAAAACTTGAGGTGGGTTGGTTCATATCTTCATGTTTGAAGAGTGAAAACATTCATCTGAATCACATGTAGCAAAATTGGTGTGATATACAGTACTGTTTATGATTGTTAGCTTTATGTTGTTGTTAATGGGATCAGGAGTATGTGACTGTGGGTGGAGAGCTAGACAAGAATATGTGGGAAGTGGAGCAACAACAACAAGTGGGGTTCAACACCACCACTGCTTTGCAGACTGAAGTTGCTCTATCATGATTCAAGAACATATCAGATCAGGATAGATCAGATCCGTTTTCCTTTTCGATTATGCTGATTAGTATCTTTTGGGACTGATGTCTCCTGTCTATTTTTACCTAGTTTGGTATCTTAGTTCGTTCTAACAACGACATTGCCAAAATATGTTGTAGCTCTGGGGGCAAAGTTCTAAAATGTCAAGATTCCTCTTTTGCTTGGAGCTTTTGGTACCCCCTTTTGTAGCTTTTTTGGGCATATCACTGTAGCTTATGGGTCAGTCAAGCTGGATATTTTGTAACCTAGTGGTGTAAAGTAAAGGTGTGTTTAAATAGCATCACAGATCATCACTACCCTTTTGTCATGATGTAGAAAACCAGAAATGAAATGTAAAGCAAAGCTTTAGCTTTGTGTTGTATTTTTCTGTATTCTTTGTTGGTTTGAGCATGCTTCTGCCAGTTTCCTTGTATACTGTAGTTTGTTCTGCCTTTGCTGTTGTCATTGCTAGTCACATTGCTTGTTGATGGTGAAGGTGAATGGTGCAGCATATTTCTGCACTGCTAGCTGAGGCATATTTTGACAGGTGTGTTCTTTTTGTGATTGTGAGAGTAGATGTTTAGATGTTTTTCTGATGTTAGGACTTATGAAGAAGGGCATGATTGGCATGCAACTCCAAACCCCCGTGGAAGTAATTTTTTGGGTCCCGTATAGTGAAATTGCAAATGGTACAGGTTTCATATTATTCTGTACAGCATTTGATCATACCCGATATGCTTACGCTGAACCGCAAAGCAGAGATTTTAAATGAACAGTTTTTGAATTCGACATCCTCTAGGGACGTCAAAAAACCAAATTCTTTGAGGGCATTATATAGCGGTCTATGAAGTTGATACTTAATATTGTTATTTCTTGATAATTTATGTGGATTATTTTTTGATGTAAAAATTAAATTATTTTTTTAAATTTTATAAGTGAGAGAAAAAAGAGAAAAAAGATAAGATATTTTAATTAAAAAATTTTAATTAAAATAATATTATAATTTAATTAGGATGAAGAAAATATTTCTGAGTTTGTATGGATTTGACTATTGGTACCTCCCACGGGCAAAA
The DNA here is from genome assembly GCA_001925005.1 of Drosera capensis. Taxonomy (NCBI): domain Eukaryota; kingdom Viridiplantae; phylum Streptophyta; class Magnoliopsida; order Caryophyllales; family Droseraceae; genus Drosera; species Drosera capensis. The sequence continues at coordinate 37,560 of LIEC01010260.1, read as the reverse complement.
CTGCAGAAGGAAGGAGAAGATAGCTTGAAGACTGAATAACGGACCAATCTGACGGTTGCCCAAGCAAGGATGCAAGAATTACCCACTTGGGATACTTATTTTGTTGCCATGAATGCACTATTGAATGGCCTTAAAATATAGCATCGTCCCACAACACTGAATCATGTATTCTACAAGTATATTATTGTCCATCATAGTTATATTCATAGCTTGGGGTAGAGGAGCCTCTTATGTGAAATGATGTCGGATTGGACTATAATAGAGCAATAAGTACAACTTAAAGTACCAATCTCATGCCAATTTGGTTCATGTAATTAAGTTATGAGTTGTACCACAAATAGGATATTATTCATTGTATTATTTTTTGAGGTTTTATTATGTTGTCATTCTTGGTATCCTCGTATGTGTAAGTTTCATTGTCGGAAAATGGAAATACTTTCTTGTTTTAGGTCTTTTTCTTTGTGCCTTTCGAAGGGGCGTTAGTTAATGAACTCCCATTCTGATTTAAATTTATAGGAATGTTACCCTCATGCAATACCATTTGAATGCAGAGTACTCATACAACAAATCTATAAGAGGTCATATTGTTATACGCTTATCATCATATGCATAAGGATAATCCGCCATTGAGTTGAGGTTAGTATGAAACTATTGATCATTAAGTCATTTCTTTTCGAAAAAAAAAACAAAAACAAAAATTATACATGAGTACAATCACAGTTCTTGTTGTTTTTCCACTTGAATATTCCCATCTAGCAAATAAGTCAAGCTGCTTTTAAAGCTATGAAGTATAGTTGACAACTCAATACAGGCGCATCTAAAATGAAACAAGAAGAAATAAAACCCATGTTTCATTTTTCTTCGCGTTAGGGATCTCTATTGCTACACAATAGGACTGCATAGCTCATGATGATATATTTCATTCGAAAACCTGTTGTAAGTTTCCCTTTTGATTCGCCCGCCAAATCTTTGTTTTCATAAACGTAACACTTTTTAATTGTAAATCTTGACGCTCGATGCAACCTCATTTACGAACGTATGCCAATTGGCCACAACATATTATCCAGAAATTGGATCTGTCAAAACTCAAATGTCGGTGAGAAAACAAGACTGATATTCTCTCCGTTTCATAATACATATAATATTTTTTTTGGACGTTTCCAATTTACTTAGGATCTTTTTTTTTAGATAATATTTAATCTAAAAAATCACTGTTATAGTATACTTATCATATTTTCTCACAACCTCACTATCCCTAAAATATATTCTTTTTCATCAAATTTCATAAAAATTCAATACATATAAATTTTTGTTTCGACCAAACGATTGCAAGTATTATTATGGGGGAGGGAATAGCTCATATATTTCAACAGATCTTTTTGAGATAAAGATGATGATGAAGTAAATTATCAATATCAAGGAAGTAAGTATGAAGTATTACTTAATTAAATTATGATATGAACCTTAATACTACCTCTGTAGCACGGCAATAACATCTGGAAGCTGATTTATTCAGAAATTTCTGTAATTCTTATATGGCCACTCAATAATCACCTGGAGCGAGCTTAACGTAGCTTATAGGCAATAGTTACAATTGATCAAATCCATATAAGAATCTATAACAACTCAAATTATCATCATCGAATCATGGTGAAACTTTCAACACATTGGTCGTCATGTATGCAACAATACATCTGCCGCAGCTATCAGAACTCAAAACGATAGACTATAGTTATAGACTTATAGTATGAGGTACCGGGTGTTTGTATGAATTTCAAGAGCTTGATTCATGATAGACTATAGTTTGTAGCTTAATTATAAAACTTGTCAAATTAAAGTCGGTTAACATAACAACATATACACGTTGGAGCTAATCTCTCAAGTACATTTGTTTTGTGTCTTACGTGGTTTAATATGGATTATCCATTCAGGTTTAGGGGTCTACGTAGATGTGGATAGAACATGATTCACGCTTACACATGAAATATTACATCTGAAACATAGGACCACATTGTTTTCATAATCTATGGTCTATGTTGATTAAATTTGTACTTTGTGATAATACTCCAGGATTTAGTACCTGAAAAAAAAAAAGGGTGGACAAAGTATGTGGTGGACCATGCTAAGTACTGCTATTAGCTTTTTTTTTTTTTGTAATGCTATTAGCTTAGTCGATCGTATTAGCTAGTTTAACAATTGCATTTAGAAATTTGAAGGATATTATATTGTCATAATAGAATTACGTTGCCTTTCCTAGTCATGATGTAATGGAGCTTTCTTCTATGATGATTAGCTTGGATAAAATATGTGCAGATTTTTTACATATAGTGGGCATAATCTAACGTTGAATACGTATAGATCTATTGTAACAATACTTTTGAAGAATCAATTTCACCAAATGATATAAGGAATTTTCCAAAAACAAAGAGCAAAGTACCTCAACGAAAGGGAACATAGGTGGCCGCATCATAGAAAGGACTCAAGAAGAGCTAGCATATTAGTGTTAAAAAACACTCCCTCAATTACCGTCAAAATTATAATTATTTGATTCGGATTAAAAATTTATCTATGTGTTGAACTTACATTGAAAAATATTAAATTATTGTAGTAATCGTGATAAAAGTTAAATGATATAATATAATTGATTTGATATTATTTCTTAATAAATTAGAAAATTTTATAATTTTCATTTGATATTCATATAAGATACTCCCTCTATCCCAAATGAATTATAGCACATTGTTAAAAATGAATGTTCGAAATTAATTACGATGCTTTCTAATTTAATCAATTTTTCTACCCCTATTTCATATAATATCATTTCAAACATTATTATTATTTTTTTGTACTCACTCATATATCTAATCCTTTTTCTTTTTTCTTTCTCATCATACCCACCCACAATTCACCTAAATATTCATACAAAATCACAAAGGATATTTATATAAAATGACACAAAATCAAAATGATTCTTAATACTCATATCAAATCAATATTTTTCAATTCATTTTCAACGAGGAAATAATTATTAATATAATTTTCATAGGATAAAAAAATGTTGAATACTTCTAGATTGAGAAGAAACGGATAGAAAATATAGGTAGGGGGTGTCATGTACTATAGCGATAATTTTCAAATTTGAGCTCTATCAGATTCAGATGGTTGAATCGAAGTTCAATCTGTCCAACGAGGATCTCGTCTCGTCGATCACTGCAAAGCCCAAACGTAATCAATCACTGTTTGTTTCGTCATGATTTGTTTGATCTTGGATCTGTTGGTGTTGGTTGGTTTCGTGCTTGTGGATTTGAGCGTATGTGTGTTTTAGATCGGATTTGTAAAATTGAGTTGAGATTTGGGATTTTTTAGGGTTGAAGAGGAAGAAGAAGATGAAGATGATAAAGAAGATTTGGGATTCGGAAAGATCCTGTGAGGCCCTGGATTCGTTGGCAAGATGAATAGGCAAAGATTGTTCGATTTCGAGATGAAAAATCTGAGATTTCTTGTGCAACTCTCTTTTGTTGTGAGTGAATATAGAAAGATCTTCTTAGGCAAAAATGGTTAAGATTAGGGTAAACTGTCGTATTAGAAAAGAAACAACCTTTTTCAAACATTGACCTGTGACGATGGCGCTTGACCGTTAAGTTGGATGAAAAATTTAACTTTTGACATTTTAGTCCCGGAGTTAAAGTGGTTTTGTGCTTTTTTTTTTTTTTTTTTTGAGTTGAGGGGTTTATGGGTAAATGCGTGAAAGTTGGATGGGGTTTTATGTCATTTTGTTTTAAAACAACATACCGAGGTAAACTATACAACATTTATGTTGTTGGTCGCGTTAAACAGTTTAGACATCAATCGATGCTTTAAGTCAGAAGGAAAAAGAAAAGGACATGTGTTTTTCACTATTTTATTGTGAAAAAGTGAATTGGTCCGTTTTATCATAACCATTTCTTTATCTTATTCTGTTAAGTAAAACTCGGGTTTTGGATCTCGACATTGATTGAAAAAACCTCCGCATTGACAATTTATTAAAAATCGATATTTGCAAGGCAAGTTTTGATATTATCAAGATATCTATGAAAGATGAATAATTTATCCAAAAATATTTTAAATATTTAATGGTTTTGACAATATCGAAAATTGCCTGATCAATAATTGTCCACAATTTATTTACTCAAACGACAAACCTTCTAAATGAAAATTCAAACCATACCACAGCTAGCAGCCCAGCAAAAAAGAAACTTTGTTGGACAGTTTTCCACTAATGGACTCTACAGTTGGGACATCTCCAAGTTAAAGGTTTGCCGGAAATTATTTTGGGCTTCAGGTCAGCTCAAATATTGGGCAAGCCCAGCACCGTATTACACTTTTTAACACTGAGACTGGGCCACTATGTATGTTCACTGCTAATGGTAAAGACTGTCAATGTGAAGGTTAATACTAACATCCGAGATAGGCCGATAGAAACCAGACATTTCCGTCGTAGACAGGATCTTAAGAGAACGAAATATATAGTCTTAATTTTTTTTTACCAACAAACAGAAATATTGTTTCTTGAAGAGATCGAGCTAAATAGATGACGAAAATCCATATGCGCCCTAGAAATCGAGATTGCATATATAACTTATAATCCGTGGGCGCCATTCTTGGAATTTCGAGCTACTTCTTGCAACATAAGGATCACCTGCCAAGAGAAATAAGATAGCTGAATCCGCAACAAGGCAGGGAGCAGTCTTGGAATCGTTACCATTACAAAAACTGAAGAACTCAATCCGTATGAATTAATCAGTTCTCTACGATCTCAATCCCTTGTTACACATTGAGACATTAATGAGGTTAAATATCAGGCCACCCTCTTGGTGTTTAACTAGACATAGACATGAAAATGAAGAACTCCAAGATTAGATCATCATTTCGATATCCGTTTCGCCATATACAATTCTTGTTCACCAAAGCTTGGTGTTTACCTACCACATTAGAGTAACAATATACAGTTCCGGACATGTAGAGTAACAATATACAGTTGTTTTGCATATATAAATGCATTGACTTCACTTTGTGCCTGATGATATCAAACAAAGAACCTGCAAAATCCAAACAAGACAACTCGAGTTACAGTTCTCAAAGAGTCCCACTCACCTTCATCAAAAAGATTTGATGGCGTCATTTTGGCTTGCACTCATATGCATGTTTGCGAGTCTGCAGACACAAAATAGAGTTGTTCAAAGTAAGAAACTCGGCATTGGTGTCTGCTATGGGCTCAATGGGCGCAGCTTACCGTCCCCAATTGAAGTAGTCAGCAAATACAAGAAACACAGCGTAGGGAAAATGAGAATCTATGAACCCAACCGGGATGTTCTGAACGCCTTGAGGGGAAGTGACATTGACCTCACCTTAGGCGTGAGGAATCAGGACATACCCTTTCTAGCAACAAACTTCGCTTCTGCGGACTGGTGGTTCCAGTCCAATGTGGAACCGTATCTCAAAGACATCAACATACCTTACATCACAGTGGGCAATGAAGTTGTCCCGGGCCAATTCAGTGAGTCTCTAGTGCCTGCTATGCAGAACCTGCAGACGGTTCTCAGAGCCCGTAATCTCATGGACATCGTGACAACTACTGTCGTGCATGCCGCTGTCCTGAGCGATTCCTACCCACCATCAGCAGCCCATTTCTCCACAAGCTCAAATGAGACGATGAATATGGTCGCGCGCTTTCTATCCTCACAAGGAGCTCCTCTTTTGATCAATATCTATCCATACTTGGCTTTTGCATCTGACCCCTGGAACATAGATTTGAATTATGCACTGTTCAACACGAATGGAACAGCAATTCAGGATGGGAATCTCAGTTACAGAAATCTCTTCGATGCCATGGTAGATTCGTACATATGGGCAATGGAAAAGATTGGGGTGACAAATGTCGATGTGGTGATCTCAGAGAGCGGTTGGCCACACAGTGGAAATGGTGATTTGACTACGCAAGAGCTCGCTGCTACATACAACAGAAACTTCATCCAACATGTCACCAATGGAGGGACCCCGAAGAGACCATACAGTTATGTAGAAGGTTTTCTCTTCTCCATGTTCGATGAAGATCAGAAGCCGGATGGCGTGGAGCAGAACTGGGGACTTTTCAAGACTGATATGCAGCCTAATTATGATCTTTTGCCTTGAATTGCCTTACATTCCAAAAGGATTTGGAACAACCTAAAGGTCTATAGCTGTAACAAACAAGAGTTTTGATACATGGCTGTATCAGTTTTCAAGAACGACCAAATTCTTCTAATCATCTGACACTGATATACCCATTGAGAATTGCTCAATGCTGCAGCCTTTATCTTGAATCACGATCAGATTTAAAAAAAAGTATCAAATAGCATATTCTTTGAAACTAATAGTCATATGCGTCAGCTACCATACCTCATGGGAATCAATGATGATATAGCGCGTATCTAAACAAATCACCCTCAACAACTTCGCAGCCTTGTTATCTGTCTCCTTATTAAAACCACTTCGTCATCATATGGAAGTTAGACAAGTATATTTGTTGAGAGTGTAATGCATAAGGAACCAGTCACATCATATGACAGCACAAATACTGATTTTTATGTAAACAGTAAAAATAATCTCACCGATCCTACTCTCACGATACTTTTTCAGTTTTTTTTTTTTTTGGGGAACAATCGTTATGATAGGGTAAATTAAAGGGATGACTAACCAAAAAACACATCGGTTGGCAGATTGGTTAGCCAATAGCAAATACAGCATTTACAGCAACGATGTCCCTAGGAACAAAAGTCGTTAACCCAAAAGTCATTGGTGTGGATGTCATATTTTTAAGAAGATCATGAGTAAAAAAAATGAAGATTTTTTCAAAATTCTAAGGGGTTAAGATAAAATGCAAAATGTTCAAAATTCAAGAGATTAAAATTTTTTTATATGTAGAAAAATTTTGAGCGAAAAATTTAAAAAATTAGAGAAAAAAATATTATCTGAATGATAATAAGATCTATAAAAAAACCATTCGTAAAATACTTCATTCGTCTCATATTATTGACTATATTTTTCAATTTGAACTGTCCCAAAATGTAACAAACATTAATAATCTTTTCATATAATCATCATTTGTTATAATACATTCATCGCCTTCTTCCTCTCTCCTAACCTCACTTATCATTAAAAAAAATACTCTTTTTTTTTTTTTATCGAATCTCATAAAAATTCAACACATATTTAAATAGGACAATTTGTTATATTCATCATTCATCAAATCGTTTATTATATTTTGAAACGGAGATAATATTTTTGACGGAAAGAGTGTAATAGAATTTGTGAATAGTTTTTTCTTTCGTCTTTTTTCAGGTATCATGTCAACAACATAGCATAATATGAATAGGACAGCGATATAATACTACGAGAAGTTCCAATACACAAAACATCATCTACAACTTGATGACTTATATCACATATTCAACCTTTCCAATGTCTTTACTTGCCCGACGTTCCTTTTCATATGCCATCATCATATGCACAATAAGGTAACACCAGCATAATTTGGCAGTAAGTTCTCACACGCTAAACAACAATGTACGTGGACGACGTACATCATGCAAATACCTGAAAGATATGTCCATACGTGGAAGACATGAATAATGTGCTTCGCAAGATATGTCCATACCGAATCTCGGAAGTAATAATCGTGGTGACATAGAAGCCACGTCCCGTATCAACAAGCTTAATTCAAATGCCTTATTTGCTCTGTCAGGTGCTCTAGAAGATAGATCACTTAGCCGAAGCTGCTTCCTCTTTCTCATCCCAGAAAGGATAGTCGTTGTAACCAAGGACAGGATCGCCCGAGTAGAAGTACTCCCTGCGGTACTTGTTCAAAGGGAGGTCGAGCTTCAATCTTTTTACGAAATCAGGATTTGCGAGGAAGAGTCGCCCAAAGGACACAAGATCAGAGTAGTCATGAGCCACATCATCTATTGCTGTCTGCTTGGTGTAGCCACCTGAGCTAATGAAGCTCCCCTGATACGCTTTCCTCAAATGCTTCAGTAGCAGAATGCCCTCGTCCTCACTGGCTTTAGGTGCGTCTCCGCCCGCGAGAAGGGTCATAGTTCGTGGTTGAGTGACATGTAGGTATAGCAGCGTCAAGCCGAACTCCTCCTGGATCTTGTTCAGCCTCTCGCACACAGCTAAGCCTAGTGCAAGAGGATGACTGTCGACTGCGTCAAGGTAATCCACCACAGGTGAGATCCTCAGGGCTGTCTTCTCCGGACCTATGGATGAAGCTATGGCATTGACAATGTCAACCAGGAACTTGCAGCGTTTGTCAAGAGATCCGCCGTACTCATCAGTTCTATCGTTGACGTTATCCTTCAGGAATTGGTCTATGAGATAGCTTTGGGCTCCATGAATCTCGATCCCATCAAAACCTGTGATAATCCAGGGCAAACATTTGACTCTGAACTCTAGCTCATGTATAATCTTTAACAGCCAATTCTATGAAGCTACAACTATTAGCTTATTCATTAGGCTACCATATATGATCTTTTTGTGGTGCTTCACTCTGGACTTTAGACCAAATTTTCGAATAATAGTATTGACAAATAGTAGTTCAAGCCCAGAGATAAGAATGCAAGCCTAGACATGACCTATCATGAAAAAAAAAACTCAAAACAGAAGTGAAAGCCAGTACCTGCTTTGATGGCATTAACAGCTGCTTGGCGAAAATCCTCTACCACACCCGGTATTTCAGATGTCTCCAAGGCACGAGGCACTGAATAGTCTTCGAAGGAGTCATCGGGCATTTGTGCTTTCCACCGTGATGAAATAGGTGTTGTAGATGAGGATATTGGTGCTGCTCCTCCGGGTTGATAGACTGCACAAATGGAACTTTAGCAGGATGCATCCAATTCCACAAGAAACACCGTGCAACCTTGACATTACTTAAGTTTAACCTGTATGAGAAGCTCGGCCGACATGCCATAGCTGGCAAATGAAGATACCGCCTTTGGCATGAACAGCATCCGTCACTTGTTTCCATCCTTCAATTTGCTCCTCGGTATAAACTCCAGGAACGCGAGGAGCTCTGATGAAATTACAACACAAGCACAACGTTCTCTTCAAGTTTTTTGCAATAAACAGAGACACGGTTCGTGAAGCCCTTACGAGATGTTTAATCCCTGGTCTCATGGTTAGGGGTAAGCCTTAATTACCACTGAGTCACTCCTTCTTAACTAAAACTATTACGAAAAATGGAGACCATACAGTACTAATACAGCAGGATCATAGGAAACACATGATTTCGAATATCACAATCATTTAAGCTACAAGTGCTTATCAGATTATACATGGATCATGGAACATAAAAAGGACCTATAAAAAAGGAGACACAACCAACCCCAAAAGGACCTATATTTGTCTAACAATCACATCCAAAGACACACAAGCACATGATGGAAACAAAACGGACAAAGTCAACGCAATCAAATCAACAAATCCAAAAAACGGAAAAGGAGAGCGGAGTACCCGGCGGCGGTGGGGGAGATGACGGTGGCTTCGGTGATGAGCAGTCCACCCTCGGTGGCTCTGTCGGAGTAGTATTTCGCCATCGCTTCATTTGGGATTCCCCCGATCGCCCTGTTCCTCGTCAACGGCGCCAAAACCACCCTTCCCACATATTCATAGATCCAACAACACAGACATTCCAGTGATGAACTCACATATATGATATATGCCCATGTACATATACAGATACATTAATCTCTGTATCAGAAATCATAGATCGATCTAGAAAAAGGCTGAGAACTGTGTGTACCTGTGAGAGAGTTGAAAGGGTCCGAGCTGGTATGGGCTGAAGAGCAAAGGGGTTTCAACAGATCCTGCCATTGCTCTTCTTTTGTCTTTCTTGTTCTTGTTGTAGTTGTTGTAGTTTGTGTTGGTGTGATGAGTGGGTTTCATTCAATTTGATGAGAGTGAACAGTTATGGGCTCAATATTTTAGGAATAGTGGGGGACCGCTGCCCCCGTACAACTCATATGCACATTTTTATTTGCTTCTTGTTTTCATATTGTACAACAGTATAAACATACTCCCTCCCTCCCTCCCTCCCTCCCTCCCTCCTACCAATATTGCACCATTTTAAGGTTGCATTGTTATCTAGGGATGTGTTGAATTTATGATATTTTATCAATTTATCTTTAGGAGAAGAAAGAGTGAAATGTGAGGAAGAAAAAAAAAAAGTTGATGAATTGGTGAGATGTGACATAAAATAGGGTTAATATTATATTTTTCATAACTTAACTTTGTTTAATAAGAAAATTTTATACTCCCTCCGTCCTAATCTAAGTGTAACTGTTTGACATGACATATATGTCGATGCAAAGTTTGACACGTCTGTAATGACGATCAAATTTATCTTTTTTTATAGTTTTATCGTGAAACATTAAGATTGTATAAGCACGTACTTTAACTAAATACATGTTACGGAACAATAAAAATAATTTGATATGAAAATGAGACTTATATTTATGTTTATATTATAATACAAAATATACAGATATTATAATTAAATTGGGACGGAAGGAGTAATAAACATTGTAGAACATCTCGATTTGACAAAATGATGCAAACCAGTGTCACGTACGTATGTAGGTGGGATTCTTTTCGTGTCGATGATTCATATACTCATTCTTTCAGTGATAAATGACGGTCAACAACGATCATTTGAAAATTAATCGAGATACTTACAGGAAACTTAGACGTAGCATGGTATCGATCGGAAGATAAATTCCCTAAAGATTATTGCCTGTGTATACAATGCAAGCGTTCAGAAAATGCAGTATTGAAAGTGAAGAGGGAATTCCCCGTTTATGGAGACTAGAAGCAAAATGGCCAAGGTCCTCCAAACGCCTATAAAAGACAATCTGGGCCGGGAGCTAAACGTTATCCATGGACCATTTTCAAGGCATCCAAGTGATTAGTTGATGGCAAATAGTTGGGCCTTCCCTGTCCAAGCTCTGTTGGGCTAGAACACAATACACCAAAGGGCCTTCACAGATGGATTACTGTAATTCTATCAAAGATAATTATATAGTCCTCCTTCCTTCCCCATTCAAATTATTACATTATTATATAAATAATAGAATCTATTGTATTACGAATTGGATTTGAAACGATCAAATATTATTTTATATAAAATTATTTTAAAATGATAATGATAATTTAAGTATAATTTTCTTTAGCACTGAAACATTAACACAATTTTATTTTATCGTTAAAATAAATAAAGAATTTTTTCAAAATACGTATTGAAAAGCGGAATTACTATTAAATGTTACACTCCTCTCATATAATCAAAACGTTTTGACACAAAACAAAAATTTATGTACGTTGAATTTATATAAGATTTGATAATAAAAAATATATCTTTTTATGATAGTCAAATGTACTGTAACAATTAAAAAATCATAAATTTATTATAACTGATAATATTGATTATCTGTTGTTTATATTAAAAAATAAAAACAAAAAAGATTTCATTTTAGTATTTTAAAACATAAAAACGAAAACGTTTCGACTCATTTAGAAGGAACGAGGAGTAATTTTAATGGGACGACGCATTGTAGGGTGGCGAATAGACGAGAGGCAATGTGGGAGCCTGTGAGCAAGTGCAGGAGTACTAAGATTAAGCTGACGGAGCCCCACAAAGTGTCAGAACTGAGACACCTCTGACATAAAGAGAACATGCTTTCACGTATGAATTAAATTGATAAAGATTTTTTATTTAATAAATAATTATTTAGAAAATCATATTTTATTAGGTAGTCACATTTTAACATCAAAATTTATCATAAAAAAATAAAAACCTAAAAAATCATAAAGATTTATCATATGGAGATAAAAATTTAGACCTCTCAAAATCCCTCACAACAGGGGTGAAACTCCTCACCGACTCGTCTACCCTTTTTCCTCCTCTCTGAAGTCAAGACCACCCAACTGTTGATTCCTCAGCTAAAGTGGTTTCCTTTCACGCTCGACAAGGTTCCTTTATCCATGGAAACACCGAGGCATGACCAGATAGCTGTCGGAGACGACGAGGAGTGGCTTAACAGTTTAGATCCTCGACCGTTTGTGCCACTGTGCCACCTCACTTCGCAACACAGTGTCACATCCAACATTACTGATATAAAGACATTAAGATTTATTTGATCGACTTATAAGTCCAAACGAGTTTTACCATGTCTAAACAGGTTCAATTTTGTATAATGAACATGTCATTAAAAGCAGCAGCACAGAATACACGGTTAAGTGAGGCTGCTCTGGCTGAGCATGTGCATACACACTAAGTGCGTTTCTGCTGGGTGAGCAGTCCTCAGGGCGCGGACAAGGAGAGTACCCTTAAAGATAGAGAAAAATACAGGAAGTGTCATTCACCAAAGCAGTGCCTGTCCAGTGTGATGACTGATGATGAGAAGAACAGCCCTCCCTCTCTCTGCAAAGTGTTGTGCGTGTGTTTGGAGCTCTTCAAATCTCTTTTTCTCTGTTTGAGCTCTGTTCTGATTCTGCTCTGATTCTCTGCTCCACCAAATAGTTGAAACTTTAAACACCATCATCTGATCTGCCACCCAACATTGAAATAACTACTCATGCATTAAACTCAGTGTAGGGGGTTGAAGCCAGCCAGCCAGCTTCTGGATTTGATAGTTCAAATCCACTAGCCATGATACAATTGTCCGATATCATGGATAGAAGTACAAAATTTAACATATAATATAGAACCAGAGTTCCGAAGGAACAAACATCTCGATCGAACGTCTTCTTTTCGTTCTATGGGCAGAGGATGCTCAAGAAGTCTAGTTATTCCAAAGGTGTAACAAGCTAACCAGCCTGCTCTGATAACTCGACGCTCAATACTAACTGTTTCCTAACTCAATAACCCCGGGAAAGCAATGTAATTCCAAGGTCAAAACATAACACCTAAAACACTTATAAAACTCTCATGGCAAACACTTACAAGCTCTTCTAACGAACATCCAAGCAGCTATAAGAGCATCTACAACGGTACCCGATTATGTAGTTTTTTATTTTCAGGAACTCGTGATATAGAGATTGGTTTGCCAAAATATGCAATGGTGTACAAAATAAACAAAATAAAGAAATTGTAATGCAGACTCCTTTTGTCCAAGTTCCTTCTTGAGAGGCTCAATCTTAAAGAGAAGAGAGAATAGGAGATGAGCATGTCATCTTTTTTGTCGGAAAATAAGAAAAGTATTGATGAATCAGAACTTAATCCATAATCATTGTGAACATCGGTTCCAAAAATTTTCTAGGCGCTACAAATCTGATTTTTTTTTTTAAGCTTGAATGTGTTTCACCACTATAGATGCTCTAAAACATTGTCATGCTAATCAAAAGCCCAGACAAATCTCAGATATTTATGCAGAAAAATGAGATACTTGTGCTTCAGGGCATTAGATGCTCAATGCAGGAGTAAATGCAAAAGCAAAAGCAAGTGGTGGTGTTTGTGACAGTGTCAGGGAAGAGAGGTTACAGTGCAGAGTGCAGAGAAGAACTCCTGACTAGTATCTCTCCACCACCGGCCATTCTCCCCTCTCAGTTTCACTCTCTCAATTCCCAACAACTGACAAATGAGAGAAAAAATAAAGGGTCAAATTTTTGTTAGTGGGACTACTGACTAGCTAGGCTTTGAGGTAAAGCAACAACACACACACACACACCAGAAAAAAATAAGGATATGCATACATATAAAAAGCAGGAAGCTGTCAGGTTGACAGTAAACGCACCCCTCTACTAGGACTATTTTATCATAGCTCCCTCTGTCTTTTACAGTTTCACTCTGCCAAAGCATTTTTCAGTTTCTTTCCGACTTTTACTTGGCTTCAAGCAACACCAACTCTCATGGCCCGCTGAGTCGGATCTTTACTGCTAAGAAAATGCTTACGAGGATCTTTTATCGTGAATTTGAGGTTTGTAAATGAATTGTTTCTTTAATACTCCTTGAAACATATGGTAAGATCTCGTATGGTTTCAAGGAGGGAGAATATTAAGATAAAAACCACAGCTTTGTCGTAGGAATAACGACTATTCGAGGAATATTAAGTACATCTCAAGAATATATAGGCATTTTCCTAGAATTCGAATAATAAAATTTACCTCTATTAATAAAAAATTATAATTTTGATAATCAATAAAAAACAAAAAAAATATATTGGGAGTGTATCATGAATTCTCTGACTATTCCTAGTGCGACATGTTACGCTGTCTTCATTTATGAGGCGAAGTTATACTTGTACCATTTCAACTATTCATATTTCTCTTTTACACCCCATTTGTGAAGAATATTATAGGATTTTTGATACATATGCCCTTTTATGTAAGTTGATTGGGAGTAGGAGTATTTTCATTAAAATTTCTTTTTACTCCTCAAAGTCTCACCCCCCCTCCTCCTAGCATTAGTTAATAGCAGCATCTTCTTATTTTCAAAAAACAAGAAAAGATGGCAGAGAAACAGGCTGCAGCAATTGCTTGGCAGAAGCAACAGAGTGGGTGCAGTCATTATATTGATCAGAACAGACTCAGAAGAGAGAGACAGTAAAAAGCAGAGGAGGAGGAAGATGGTCTTTGCAGCATTGTCATCAGAACCATTAGTTTTGTCCATGTACAGATGAAGATTCTGCACCACCACCACCACCCCTTTTAATACCAATGATTCCTAAACCAATTCACTACACACTCAACACAAACACCGTTTCAGCTCACCTCTATTCTTCTCCCCCTCATCTGTTTCCTCTCCTCTCAAAAAAGCAACCTCACAACCCTATTGTTTCAGTGTTTTTGTTTTGTGGTGTTTCAAGTGATTTGTACGTATTTGTGTGTGAGGTTTAGACTTGAAGTGCATGATGAGTGGTGGGTTGACAAGAACCAAGTTCCCATTCACACCAACTCAATGGCAAGAGCTAGAGCACCAATCACTAATCTACAAGTACATGGCGGCTGGGATTCCCATCCCACACGACCTTCTCTTTGCAGTCAAGAGAAGCCTAGGCTCGTCGCTCTCCTCGCCCGCCTCAAAGTTCTTCCCGTACCAAGCATCATTGGGTTGGAACCCTTATCAGATGGGGTATGGGAAGAAACTCGACCCAGAGCCAGGGAGGTGCAGGAGAACTGATGGGAAAAAATGGAGGTGTTCAAAGGAAGCTTACCCAGATTCCAAGTACTGTGAGAGACACATGCACAGAGGCAAGAATCGTTCAAGAAAGCCTGTGGAAGCTCTGGCAGCAACACCACCAGCAAATGCTGCAACAATAACAGCAGGATCAGCATCAGCATTGTCTGTCTCATCAATGAACAAGAACAACACAGACTGTGGTGCTAACCCTAGTAGTTTCCATTCTCTCTCTTCACTTCCACCAATGGGTTCCTCTGACAACTCCTATGATACCCAACATCTTCTCCTTTATCCTCATTCAGCTTCTTCTAGGGGTCCTGCTGGCATGGGTGGTCTGTCTAGTCAAGACCACAGTGGACACCTGCTATTGGAATCTGGTTCACTTAGGTACTTCCACTAATTAACATGCATATGAAAGAATACAACCCTTTATTCGTGCAGCTGAAAACATAAAATGAGATAAAGATTTGATTTGTTGTCGAAATAGAGTAGACGACACAGACAAACTTGGTTGTAAGTGCTCTGTGGTTGTTGATTTTGTGCAGGGACAGGTATCTACATGGAGTGAAAGAGGAGATCATAGGTGAGCATGCATTCTTCAGTGAAGCTTCAGGGACAATGAGAGGCTACTCAGCTGGTTCCCCCTCTATGGATGAACCATGGCAGCTCAACCATTTCAGATCATCATCATCATCACTGAATCGGCAGAAACAGAACAGTTCATTGCAGAGCGGTTACCCTTATTTGGAGCTGAAAAGTGAGGCTCAAATGAGACAAGATCATAGACCAAACCAGGAGTGCTATGTTTGGGGAAGAGATTTCAACACTGAGATGACACTTAGAAATCATGAGAAGGAGAATGAACCACAGAAGACCATCCATCACTTCTTTGATGAATGGCCACCGAAGGGTAGTAACAGCAGCAGGGATTCATGGAATGACTCATCATCATCAACCACTCAGCTATCCATCTCAATGCCCACAAACACCACCTCCTCTTCACATCATGACTTTTTCCTGACCAACTCCAGGACTCATAATGGTAACTACACGGGCTTCAACATGTTCACCAACTTGCTTTTAATGTATGCAAATTGCAATTCATTTCATGGCCCTAAATGATTTCACATAGGAGTACTTATAGGCTGATGGATTTTCATGTTACAAATGCAAACTAGTCATATGTGTTGATGATGATGGTGCCTTTGCAGATGGTTGAGGATTTGAACAAGGGTGGGACTCACTGAAACAAAAAGAGCCAAAAGAGTACCTACTGCAAAGAAATGAGAAGAGGAGGAATCGGTGGGTAGGGGTCAGTGCTTTCTCTTGATCGCTTTGAAAGTACACCTGTACGTGTGAATGAGATCATCGGAGAGGAGCTTTTATTTATTTATTGATGTTGCAATCCAAGGTGTGGTTTTGAATTGAATAAGACGATGACTTCTTTCTGTACCTTTCTTTGCAAGGACCCCAGGATGTGTTTTTGTTTCATTTTCTGGGCTTCTCATGGTTCGTTCATCATCATATTTTGGTCCCTTCCTTCGAAACCCCCACCCACCCAAAAAAAAAAATAAAAAAAAAGGTCCCTTCCTCCTCTTGCACACACTTTATTTGACTATCCTCTTCCCTTCGTGACTAAGAATAGTGTACTAGAATTGATCGTGGGATATCGGTGGCTTATATGTTTCTGACGTCCATTGAATCAAACCCTAAACATATGAAGCGAATTACAAACACGAAGCACATCTATGTAAACTAACAACCTATGTTATCGAAGATCCAAACTAAATTTCCCAATGGAATTCCAGCCTAGCCAACAATATCGCATCATCCTCACTTAACACCGAAACCATATCTCACTTATTGCAGAGGAAAAGTTTTAGAACGTGTAAATTAGAATTTAGGTAACAGACAGAATGGACACGATGAATTTAGGTAACAATTTCACACTTGTAAATGTGAAATAAAAAAATAAGAAAAAGAAAAATAATGATAGATAAATTAATATCATATAAATAAGAATATTTTTTATGTGAAAAAATTATAAAATATAAAAAATTTATAATTTGAATGAGACAAAAAATACAACAATTTGAATAACACAAAGTAATATATACTCAAGCCCCTGAAAGTTAACAGCCGTCTTGATTTTCTCCTCATCAAGACCACGTAGCCGCAAATTCCATGCTACACCACATTGTACGAATGCCTAAAAATTAACTTCATATAATTTAAGTTGGAGTGTAAAATTTTCAGTGAACAGGTGCAATATACAAATAAGTCAAACTAAAGATCCCTGAAGCGATGAAAGCCTTTTGCATCAAACGTAAATAAACTGAACAAGAGGGAGGCGGACGAGAGATGGGTACCACAGGGCAGAGAGTTGTTGACCTCTTCAGATCAATCCTCGTCATCATCGGCCACACCGTTATTCTTGTCATTGTCATCTCCGGCACCTCCACCACTTCCATTTGGCTCGGTAGAATTCTCTCCGAAAGGGCTGGACTCCGGCAATGTTGCAGGCTCTTCCTCATCTGATTCAGACCATCCTCGTCTCAATCGAGCAGCAGTTGAAGGCACATCCGCCTGGAAAAAACAGGTATCAGACAGATCTGGTCCCTCAAGGCTGAACAGCAAAATTTTAGATTTTCCCGCACAACAGAGGCTGCATCCTAGTCCGAAGTGCTCAGAAAATACCTGTCCCATTCTGCATATTTTTCTAACTTGCATCGTTAGCTGATTCTAAATAAGCCAATTAAAGGATCTCTCCAACTCAATTACTAGTCACATGGGAACCCTAATCGCAAGGCGCAACTCAATAGTAGCAGCAGTCAGCAAGGCAAGTAGCTGCTTGCTTATTCAGCCGAACCAATTGTATAGGATTAACCTTCCGATATTCCGAGAGCCAAATCTTCCGAGCCACCAGGAAGCAGACCTATATGAAATGCTACCTAGGTTGATGCGGTTAATTATCCCCTAAAGCTGCAGGCCTTTGAGGGGTATATCAAATTTTTGAAGTGAGCGGATTCAATGATCTCAGTCAAGAGGTGTAGCCATTTAATCAAGGCTTTATTTTCATGGGTATTCACTTCTTTGTGTTTTCAATCACCATAAAAGTGTTACTTTAATGAAGATTTTACCATATCATCATCGACATCTGAATCTTCAAGCCCAGCTGCTGCCAGGAGATCTTGAGCATCGCCATCATCATCTCTAGTTCTGCCCTCGTCATCTCTGTCAATGTTTTTGTTAGGTTGCTCCTCATAACTAGTATTGGCTTCTTCTTCCTCCATTTCCTCGTGGTCACCCATTCTGTCAACCTCCATTTCTTCTGTCTCGTAATGGGAGGCCGTGTTCTTCTCCTTCCCTCTCCTTTTACCTCCTTTTCTCCTCCTCTTCTCCTCATGTCCACCTTCATCATCTTCGCCTCGCATCCTATCCTTTCGTTTTGAAGAACCACTATCGCTCTTCCATTGTTCCTAGAGGTGTTTTAGCACAAAGGAGAACAAATAAAGATAAATGATGAGCAACATTTTGCATCAGAAAATTCGATCATAATGATCTTTCGACTGTAAACAATGCTGATGCAAATGTCAACCACACTCGCTTTCTCAGGGCACCAAAAATGTGAATTACACATCATGCCCGCATCATCTCCATAAAAAGTGGCTTCACCAGCTTCATGTATATTTCATATCAGTATTTCAATGAATAGATAATTGATACAATTAAAACCCCACACGATAGGAATGCACCATGTAAACATGTTTTGCCGAGAAAATATGAGTTGTGTGCTTTTAAAAAGTGTGCAGGGTGCTTGCCTTAACACGTCGAAGATGTTCATCATTTTGCTTCATCCTCCTCAGATCTTCTTGTAATTTTCTCTTCTGAAGCTGCTCTTTCCAAGGTGTCAATCAGTGAATAGTTCTCACAAAATCCAAGATGGCCTATATATAACATGGTCAAAGACATCAAGAAAATAAGCAAAAACCTGAAGTTTTTCCTCTTCCTCGGCTTTACGAGCAGCTTCCTTGGCTACTGCAGCCTCGTGAGCAAGTTTTGCTCTTTCTTTATTCATCTTGTCTTCACTTTCAGCTGCCTTACGATGAATTTTTGCAGTCTCGATTATGTGCTTGCAGTATCCAAGGTGCGTATCAATTTTCTTCTTATCAAAAGTGTGAAGCTGAAGATTGGAAGCAGCAGACAACAAACTAAATACACGGATAGCATTCTCCAGCTCTGAGACCATAAGCCGTGCCTACGACATTCAAAGAAGAAAACCAATAAGTGTTTAGGTCCAGAAACAGGGGATACATATTTTGCTGTAGGAGACGACAGGCGACCCTAGACACATCGAATGATAGTCATAAAAGAATATTGCAGCAATACATTAGTTTACAAGGACCACGATGAAGCAAGGGCTTGCAAATTGCAATTGACATAAACTACCAGAAAGCAAAAGGCTTATAAGGATGATATCTATCATGTATGATCATTTGAGTGTTTTGGCATTAAACTGATAGATGAGCAATGTTCAACCTCCGAATTACGTTGTGTTGTCCAACGTTCAGCCAGAAAGGGTTGGTAAAAGCGCTAGTGAGCAATACACAAGCTCCCCACCTCCCCCCAACAAAAGATGACAGATAAAGATCGGAAGAAAAGGGGAAAAAGGACCAAGAATATTCCGAAAACAATTGGTCTGCTCCCTGCTGTATCGGCATTTAATCTTGGATTCCATGGGTAACTAATGTTAGCATCACAGAACTATGGGCTTCATATCACGAGAATGTTTCCAATGCAAGGATTCAGGCAAGAGAAAAAAGCTTTAGTGAATCACCTCATCCACATTTTTCCTTGACTTGTTTATTGTTGAAGTAGAAAACTTCTGCATTACCACACCAAGATTAAATCTGAATGTATAATTTGAAGGTGCCAAGTGAATGGCCCTAAGTAACGCCTTACGGCAATCTTGCCATTGTTCTGCTTCATAATGGCTTCGAGCTAGATACAGGAGGATGTGAGCTTCTGTGTTGTAATAGAACTTTCGCATGCAATGTTCATACTGAAAGGTCAGAAGCACCAAATAAAAATGGTTATTGTGTGGGAAAAAACTAGAAGCTCAAACATAAAGTGAAACAGAAGGAGCTCATGCCCACCATATGCACAGCATCCTCAAAGGAACCTTGGGCAAAGTTCACATGCCCAAAATTCATCCAAGCATCAGGCATCTGAGCATGAGTAGTTCCAATGGAAGCTTCCTGGACCTAGAACGAACATTTGAATCAATTGAATGAAGTCGATATTTCAAAGACCACCATACTAATGTACTACCCAAAGACATTATTCTGCATACCTGCGAGAATACATCTTTTGCAGCATCAAACTGACCTTTTTCTGCAAGTACCAACCCAACCCCATTTGCAGCATATAAATTGGCATTATTCTTGTTCAAAACCTGATGCATTTAACACGGTAATAAGCCTAACTTCTGCAAACTTGGAGGGAACAAGATTCGGAAGAATGATATGGAGCCGGGTGCGAACAGGCTACAGATTAGTCTAGCATTGACCATACATAACTTTAAGTAGCTACTTACATTTAAGAAAAGCTCCTTGGCTTTTTCCAGATGAGTAGCTTCCAACTTTGAAGATCGTTTCTCATTACGAAGAGCAGCAAAATAGTTCCAATTGCCCTATCAAAAGAATAACTTGTAATAAGGCATGACTGTTCAAGAAAATGAGACTGAACATATGATGATGCCGTGTAAGCAAGCAAAAGTTGTTTCAAATACAAATCAAGGTCCCATAAAGTAGCACCATTTATTAAATATTTGATAAAGATAACTGAGCAAATGTTTTAGTCAAACGTGAGAAATCAACTATTTCTAAAGTTGGAGATATAGATTACAGACACCACATAACCCTTTGCATAGAAAGCAGGCGAGGATAGGAAAAAAAAACCTTTATAAAAAACAAAAGAAAGAAAGCGGGGGGGGGGGGGGGGGGACTGAATCTTAAACAGTATGCACATACAAGACATAAAGAAGCATATGAATCATTTCCCCCAGCAGCCTCACTAGCAGCACGGAAGGTTTCCTTCGCCTTAACCCACTCATCGTTTTTAAGCTCCAAGTTACCGAGCAACGACAAAGCATTGGGGCACTTCTCCTTCACCTTGAGGGCCTCACCAACCTGCACGTGGAAGTAAGCCTCTTAAGGAAAACATCTATGTAACTAAAAGATGAGTTCTTTAAAAAAAAGTCACGTTAATACCAACCATTTCAATGCTTAGTTGAATATCATTCCGAGCTTTTGCTATGGCAGCAAGCCGCAGAAAAGCATCAACATATTCTGGATACTGCAAACAAACAAATATATCAAAACAACTGCTGAAACATAACAAGCTGAGCAAAATATAAATGAGATTCTATCAGTATAACATAAACGAAGCAAGAAATAAGAAGTGGATGCTAAATAATAAGCATCCAAGGGTAGAATCACTTTTAGTATACCCTTACCCACGTTAGTGCTCAAATGGAATTCACAGAAAGGTTGTCTAACAGCTTCGACTCTTTCATAACTATAGAACACAAAATCCACTGATCTATATCCATAAAAAAATTTAGCTTCTATATCAGATTTCTTCCTTAGAAACCTGAACCTCATCAACGAAGCTCGATAATCTTTATACACTTAAAATCACCGTTCTATCCTTGCAGACATCGACTAGGGAAGAAGCACTGACCTTCCCATGAGAGTGATGCATACGATCTCTATGCTGTAAGTGTAGAACTTTCCTCTGTGAAACTATTTATCAACCAAGAAATAATCTAGTGAGTATACAATACCCTATACATACAAGTGGATTATTTCTCTACTGTACCAAAACCCGAAAAGTCAAAAACTATTTTCATGTCACATTAGGCCTTGCTAATCTAGACCTATGTGTTGTACTGTGCATCTTTGCATGTGACATATTCTCGACCTGCTCAGCAGAAAATTAGTGGTGTAAGAGAAACTCCGCCAAAGTCAGAATAATGGAGTTCGAGCTGTTTATACTCTAGAATAAGTTGTTACAAAACTCAATAACACTAATAGAAGGCAGATTGCATACACGGAAGATAGCACATCAGGCAGGATATCAAGGTTTCACAAACCCTAAGGTTCTCCATGTGACCACGTACCTTGAACAATATCAGGCGATACAATAAAAAAGCATTTTGAGTCTTATGCAACTCCTCAAATACTCTTCCGAGGTTGAAAAGTATTGATACTTTACTCCAGACAATATCTACAGGGAGCCCTTCCTCCTCTAGATGATCAAATATTTGCACATCTTTAATATGGCGCATATCAGCACATGCATCAATATATTTCTGATTGTCCATTAAAGCAACCCAGACATCAGTTCCTAGTGCCTCCTTAAAAGTTTGTTCTG
Source organism: Drosera capensis (assembly GCA_001925005.1). NCBI lineage: Eukaryota > Viridiplantae > Streptophyta > Magnoliopsida > Caryophyllales > Droseraceae > Drosera > Drosera capensis. The sequence goes on along the minus strand of LIEC01010260.1, from coordinate 14,933 downwards.
CAAGCTGAAAAGTTGAGAGGCATCAGAAACCCAATTCTGAGGAACTCCTTAGCAGTCTCATGCAATCATGAAGCATCCCATCTGTGGCAAATAATTTAACAGTACAGGAAGAGCAGGACTATATGCAAGGTGGATTACATGAGACATGTCATCTGTCGCAAATAATTGAACAATACAGTAAGTGGAGGACGACAAGGACAGAGGATGCTGGCAATTTCGACTACAGCGAGTTCAATCGAATTATAAGCGTAGCAATTTTTATATATTGTTCCGATTGCCATCATGCTGAGTCCCAACTCGCATTCAACCTCTTAAACCTTTGAACCATAGAACAATAAGCACCCAAGAACCAAAACAGAAACAAACTTTCAACGAAGACAATATATAGTTCTTGTTTTTATGAAACTAGCACAACATATTTTTAACGGAAAAAATGGCACAGAAAGTAAAGCCGTATAATTTATCAGTATTATGGCAAGTGTTGAAGCAAACAACTGACTAACAGAGTGCAAACCTCGAATTCTCCCCTCTCAAACTGAAGAACGCCAATATTGTTAAGCAGCTCAAGGGGAACATTTCCACCCGCCTTCCTGATAATATTGCATGCCTGCATCGCCATAACGAGTCGAATGGTTACAGACAAGAAAAAGAATATCATGAGATTCTATTAATTGAAACCAAGAGTCAGAAGAAACGAATCCAGGTTCCATTAATATGAAGTTCGGCGAAAACCTCTAATCCGAAGGATTGAAAAGAACTTATATTATTACAGGTAAAGAGAAAAAAAGCATTAATAATATTGAAGTCCCTTACAGTTTTGTAGGCGTCTAAAGCAGCTCGAGCATCAGATGACATGACCAACTCCGCCAAATCCAAAAAGGCCTATATTGAACATTGATCTAAATTTTATTCAAACAGGACGTCTGCTGATATAAAACCCTGGTCCTAGTACCAGACATACTCGGAAGAAATGACAGCAAAAATGAGAAGAATGAAGGTGATAACACGAGTCAGGTAACAATTGAGCATCCACTACTAGCTAAGTGCAGAGCAGACACATTATCTATCAAGAGAACGGAATACCAGAGTAACTTACAGTCAAACACAAAATACCGAATGTTTTTCATCAATAATGCCGAATATCACATAAATATGCCCACGGAGTAGTGATCCACAGGCCTCAAGGATTTAAGACCCTGATAATTTAGATAAGCTACATATAATTAACGATGGTGCTTCAAAAGAAACAAGCCTACCTTACCTTTTCCCTTTCCAATTTTTTCAGTTTATTATTTTATCTTATTTTTAAATTACTATATTTTGATTAAATGTTTATTTATTGATTTCTTAATTTTATTGGGGGTTCCTAGTTTGAAGATTTAAGGTTAGATATGCAAAGTCTAAAAACGATTCACAAATAAAGAATCAAGCAGCAATCAAACCATGTCTCAGAGTCTTAGGCAACTATCATGAAGAATAATCGACATACATAATTTTGGAGTTACTGTTCCCCAGACAGGAAATGAGGGTGCTCGTTGACAAGTATTGTAATACACAATAAACTAATATCTTTGCCAAGGCCTCTCAATCTTGGGTGCAGAATAAGGCAGAATTATAAGTGAAGCAGTCCATACTGAAAAATGAGATAATCATTCATCAGCATTTTTCAAATGAACGTACTCATGCACTGATATTGATTAACACATACAATGAAGTGAAATCATGGTGCACAGCATCCTAAATCTGCCAGGCAAATAATGCTTCATATCTCATATTCTCCATTTGCATTAGAGCACGTATCTAGAAGAACAAGACGTTATACCCAACCAAACCATCGAAATTGCAAGTTCAAGATAAAGAATTAACTTAGAAACAAGTCGATAACCTGTGGATCATGTGGATTGATTTTGGTAACCTTCTTCAAGACATTCTTAGCCTTGTCAAACTGCTGTTGCTGCGCATAAATGTGTCCAACAGCCTGCACAAACGACAATAGAAAAATAAGAACATCTTGCCAATCTTAGAAAAAATAAGCATTGAACCCAATACTAAGAGATGGCCACTTCCGAGGATGAAACAAAACAATGACCTTCAACGTCTCACAATCTTCAGGGCTGACTTCCAACACCTTCTCAAAGTTATAGAGTGCACTTGTAAAATCACCTGATTTTAGTTGTACTTGCCCCAAACCTGTGGAGAGAACAAAATGAAGAAAAGAACTATATTAAGGCATAAAAATATAAACATGGCAATGGACATGAGATATCCTAACACATTATCTTCTTAGAACCTTGGGTTCCAATTTCCAAAAGCTCGCAGGCACAATTCCTTTCGGTTAAATCGCACAAATTCAAAAGGCCACTAAGCCCAAAAAGTTTGGAACCGTGCCCGGCAAGACACTCCACTCGTGAAAGAAGCTTTCTCGACGCCTATAACTTCTTTGGGTCTTGTTTAGAATGGCTGAGCTTGCTACCATTCAGACCATTAGACAGCTGGTTTACATGGACAATATGAATAAGCCAATACTCATGAGGGTTTCTTAGACTGATTCAGTGATTCTAGACCAACCTCCAGAGAGGTGCTACTTAAGCACTTTTATGCACTCTAGTTGACTTTCCAGATGTAGTGTTGCATGTCAATATGTCATGCATCCTAAGTTAACATTTATGCTCGTGAAGATAAAAGACAGAAAGAAGAATGCAAGTATGCAACAAAATGAGATAGTGGTCACACTAAAATTGGGGCAAAACAGGTTACCATAATAAGGCAGCACAAATTCTTGGGGGTTGTTGATTTCCTTCACAGAGGCCATATAGAACCGCCCTGCTTTTTCATAGTCTTCCTAAGGAAATAAAACCATCAGCATCATAATTAGCAACAGAAGAGAGGCAAACATAATATTCACAAAAACCACAACTTCACTGGAACGTCTTGGATGATACACAGATAGAAGTGGGATTTTCAACCTTTAAAATGGGCACAAGTCTCCCACCAATCAGCATATAAAAGAAAAGCTACCTTATTCAGTAAGTGAGAAAATGATCAGCAATAGGAAAAAAAGATTCTGAAAAAAATTCATCTACCCTGCTCCCAATTTTCTCGTACACAGGCCTATTTTGTATATTTGACCAGATGACAAGTTTCAATTAAAGAAAAGAAAACCATTACAATGAGCATTTAGAGATGTCACTAAGAAAAGAAAAAGCACCAAAAGACTCAGACCTTGCTGTGGTAAGATCGCGCCAAGTTATAATAAGAATGTGCCTTTGTTGGACAATGGTTTGTAACAGCCAGAGCAGTCTCTGTCAGCTGCTCAACTAGAAAATGTTGGCCAGTAAAGAAGAAGTGGTTTGCTAGATAATTCAATGCCTGCGGTGAGTAAGGGTATATCTCAAAAGCATGTTGCATCCTTTCCATCCCTCTCCTGATGCCTACAGCTGTTGATCCAAGTTAACAGAATCCAAAAGAGGGTAGTTAGAAGCACCCTATACCAATGGCATGAGCAATAGACCCGAAAAAAAACCCTAAATTATATGGAGCAAAATCGATGTACATAATCAGGCTGCACCAACCATCATTTGCTTGTAAATCCATTATTCCCAGCGTGACCAGTGCTTCAACATTTTCAGGATCCAACTACAACAACAAAGAGTTAACATGATATCTACCCGCATAAAATAAAGCAGATAGGCAAATTCAAAAAAATAAATATAAAATAACACTGAACCGAGGGTAAAATGTAACTTGCCTGCAGAACACGTTCGAAGGCCGCACGAGCCTTTTCAAGCTGACCCAACTTATAGCGACAGTAGCCAATCCCAAGTCTCACGGCTCCTGGACAGTAAGGATTCACTCGCAATGCCCTCTGCAGTTATTCAGAAGGAAATGTCCAGCAGAAATGATTCGGAAAATAATTAATACCACAATCCTTGCTGTCAAACTAACGAGCAGAAATTGTATTACAAGGATGAACAGGCAACTGACCTTGTACAATTCCAACGACACTGAGTACCGTCCACGATTAAACTCTACACATGCCTGCCCCAGTCAAATTTCATTCTTTAGGAAGATGGAAACGAAGAGGCATTGAATTGCCAGAGTTGATAGAGAAAAAGCAAGAAACAACATTTTCATGCAGACTGGCGAGAGAGAAGTATGGTAAGATTTACAAGAATTACGCCCAAGTACAAAGAACACCAAGTTCATTTTCCTCCAGTAGGTTGAAATAGCATGCATTAGAGTTTGAGACAATGACCCTAAAGTTAAGATGTCAACATTGTCATGATCAGCCTGTTAGCTTGTTACAGAATCCGTACAGAAGGGAAGTAGACAAACAATTGCTACGAAAAAGAAAATAGGGCAGGTAATGAATGTTTAAATAAAAAAAGTTACCATAATTACACTTGATTACCTTACCAAGAAGAGCAGGAACATAAGGATCTTGTTCGTCATGCTCTTTGTCATCCGTCTCCATCATCGTAAATGTCCCGTACGCTTGCTCTATATCACCCTTCATTAGTAGAAGCTGACCTGACACAGAAGTGGAATTGAACAAGCTTAGCATAACTTCGCTGAAGTTCGCATATGAGAAGTTTGCATGTGAGAAGATTAAATTCAAAATTAGACTATTGCAGAATTTTTCGCAGCTTTTCCACTATCAGCAAAAATAGGCGCTTAAAATCTTATCGGGCTGGCAAGTCCAAAGTATTGAATAAAACCATGCTAAGAAGTGATAAAGTATGGTCTAATATGATTCATTAAGAAAATTACAAAATCAGAGATCAGAAAGCAGGTAATTGACTGCAAAGAGAAAAGAAAAATATAGGGAGATTCAGTAACTCTGGAAAATTTTGAGAACTGTAAAAACAAAAACCAACTCAAAAGTCTTAAGCTGAAAGGTTACACACATAGCAAGAAGTATACACTAATACTACAAGAATTAAAATGGCTGCTGGGAAGAATAAGAAAAGTGATTTAACTTAGAGCAGTTGAATAGGGTGAGATAAATCTTACTATTGCATAGAAAGGCATTAAAAAAATATGAAACTCTACAAATGCATAATCCAAAGGGTGATTTTCATTTAACTATCGGGCAATGTCGAGAGATCGAAAAAATTTCCATCTGAGATCAATTGGTAAATCCAGGTTTGCCTCAATTCACCTCATTTACCAGGATAACCATTATCATAAAAAAAACTGAATAAGCTTTGTCTAATTTCATGCCGATTGCCAATTGTGCACTTATGCCTTAAATTATGTGGGTTAGTGTTTCTTCGACATGAGTAAGCAAACAACCCCCTCCCCCTATCCCACCAACCAAGAAATTTCTCACACCAGGGTGCCAGAAGCCAACAAAGTAGAAGTGAACAACATCATCAACAAACATCACAACAGCTGACCTTTCCCAACCCAAGTAGAATGCTGGCTCACATCAACCCTAGAGGCTCTATTGTAATAGTTCGTCGCTTCAACCATATACTGATCCTTCTCCTTCTTCTTCGTCTCCGTCCTCGCAAGGTAAGTATAATAAGCCCCCAACGCATTCAGTATCGCAACCCTCTCGTAAGTCATGCTCGCGCAATGCTCCTCGATCTCTGTAACCAAACCAAACACACAAACTCAACAAACCAAGACAAAAGCTAACAAACATGAGTCAATAAATAAACAATCAAAACAAGGTAATCAGAACTCCACCAGGACTACACCCGTCTTCGAGAATCTGTCGAAACTGCGCCACCTTCCCTCGCTTAAAATACTCCCTCTGCACCACCAAAATCATAATCAACCACAATTAGGTCAAAATCACGACCGCAAACATTCTGATTTTGATGCAAGTTGTTTGAACTGAAATTAGGGTTAGATATGGAGATGATGAGCCAGATATCGAACCGCGATGATGAGCCAGATATCGAGAGGAGCTTGTTCGGCGCGGAGGATGTCGATGATGTCGGAGGCGTCGCGGGGGAGCTGGTCGAAGGAGACTCGAACTTCCTCCATTGTTTCGCGTATCGGAATGTACACGCAACCCATGGTGGATGTCACGGGGCTCCGGCGAGGTTCTCGGCGGTCTCCGGTGAGCGGGTTTGTTGCTGTGGGACTGGGAAGAGACTGTGTGGGGGTGGTTTGCTTGTTCGCTGTGCCTGTGATTCGCGTTTGACTCGGTCCGTGTGGGAATTGGGGAATGGCGCCGGCTGGACTAGGTTTTATTTTTCCGGCAGTATTCTTTTTTTTTTTTTGGTCGAACCGGCAGTATTCTTTTTAATGCGTTTGTGTTGGTTTCTTGACTTAGCTTTATTCTTCTTTATTCTTAAGCTAATTTTTGTTTTCTAAAATCCATGATTATGTTGATTATGGTATGAACTTCAATTGCTTAAATCATTTTTAACTAGAATAAATTTTTTTTGTTTTCTTTACTTTTTTTTTTTTTTTTTTTTTTTGCCATAATGTAAGGGAAATAGCCAATAAATAGATGCTTCAAATGACAATCCATTATATCTATTTTTTCTATAAACCTATTGTATCTACGTTTAATTGGAAACCTCAAATTTATTCTTTTTTGAAACTTTTTAAAAATTATAAATTAAATCAAAATCTCCAAAATCGTTCATGTTGCACATATCCACCATGTGCTATACAACAATTTTTGAGACCTCTATTGCTATATTCATCCCACAAAAAGCATAGTGTTTTTTATTGCATGTAAGTGATATTTTCTTCGACCTAAAAAGAATATAATTATTCAGTTTATACATATGTCGATATAAAATTTAAAAAGAAAATCATAATAACTTGTTGACTAATATTACATTAGTTTTCTTTTTCCAATTTTTCTTTGATAAATTTCCCTAATACAAGTACTAAAATGTTTATCCATCGCTACAAAACCTCATTACCTACAGAAAAAGAAAAAAAGTATTATGAGATACCAAATGTTCAATACACCAATAAAATCGGAAACCATATCAAAAAAAAATTGAGGTTTTCTCATATAAGTCTCTCAGATTTTCATAAATTCAAATTAGTCCTTTAAATTATTATGTAATAGATTAAATAATACATTTTTTGTCTAATTTTTTTTATAATTTTCATATAATCCCTCAAATATTTATTTTAAGACAAAATAAGAAGTAATTATCCATTGGTTCTCTTTAACTTTGTATATTACTTATTGGTCAAATCACAAACTTTTAATTACCTATGGCTCTAATTTCAAAAACGATGACTCTTATATCTCTGATGTGTTTAGGAAAAAAAAAACTAATCATTCCCTAAATGAAATTGCATAAATGTTTTTCAAAAAAATAATCTAATCCTCCCCTATATACTTGCCGTTATTATCTTCAATCCTAACCCTATCTAATATCGTCATCAATTGCAATCGTAACTAATCCTAAATGCAAGGATTGTCGTCGCCGTCATCATCAATGTAACACGACGCATTATTCGATTCAGTGCTATAAATAGTACCACAAAAAGACGTAGTGTTTTAACTCCACCTCTATTACTGTTAGCACCTTCACCACCATATTCTTGTTGTAGTTGTTGTTATCACATTGGATCAAACAGTATGGATGTTAGATTTGAGGAGAGTACACCCATAACATGTAATATAGAACATGCGTATTGTTTATCAAATATGTGCACTGTTTCGATCCCCTCACCGTTGTCATCTCTGCCACCGCATCGTCATCGTAGTTGTCATCGCCACCATTGGGTAAAACAGTGCGGATGTTAGTTTTGACGTCAGCATATCCATTACATGTAATATAGAACATACACACTGTTTAACAAATTTGTGCATTGTTTTAATCCTCTGTATACAATATGCACTATTGGTTCTTTATTTGGGGCCATCATCATCCACGCGTTTACGAAAACACGATGATAAAGAGTCTCTGAATAACGATTAAGAAGAGAAACGACGATGATATTAAAGTTATGTGACTATGATGGTGATGGAGGTGAATGACAATGATGACGTTGGAGGTGGGTGACGACGATGATGATGACGTTGGAGGTGGGTGACAATGTGGTATTGGAGGTGGGATTGATGATCCGATCATGAACCAATGAAAACTATCGACCGATCAAGTAGAATGAAAAAGATTTGATGTGCGAATCTCTTGTCTTGTGTAACAGACGTAGAAAGAAATTGAAAGCTTTGATTGATGCGCAATACTAAGAAAATGTATTGCATTGAAGAGCAAATCGGACCAAGAAAGATTTTTTTTCAAAAATGTATCAATCCGTACAAAAAAATTGATTTCACTAATCCATAATTTAGAAAAAAAAAACCACCGATAATTTACACACAAAATCATCATATTTTATTATTATTATTTCTTTAAATTATTATTTATTTTGTCAAAAAAATATGAATTAATCAAATATGAATCAGAGGAATTCTTGAAATATTATATTTATATTATTGAATTAAAAAAATATAAATTATATGGATCATTTTGTCCCATAAATATGAATTCGAAGGACGAATTTGAAATTATAAAAATTTAAAAGATTTATTTGAAATTAACAAAAAGATGAAGATCTTGTATGATTAAAACCCAAAAATTTTTTCTACCGAGACGATGTTGGTTCATTCAATGCATAGTTAGTTTTACATTTTGTTTAATCGTTCTTTTCAGATCATACATGATCAGATTTCTGAATCGCTACAAACCAAAATAACCGGAACATTGTCCACTTCAATCATAAACTCACACAGCAATCCCACCCCACCAAGAAAGCCAAGAAAGGGCAGCTGGCTACATATCACTGTATCAGACGCCCGCAAAACAACCGTAAATTGAAAGTTTCAACAGCAGTCGTAACTCGTCGCTGCAATTTCTTCTAGCAATCAACCATCACAACTCGAAAGATTACACCCAGCAACAGAAAACGATTGATCGCAGCACAGTCGCAACAAACACAATGCCGACGAAACGGCAAGCACACTTCATCGTCATCATCATCAGATATTCATCTTCCCCTTCACTCTCCACAATTTCGAAAATCCCACTTCGATTAATTCCCTGACAGTTTCCCCTTTCCCCTTCGATGCAATTTCTAGGGTTCTTCTCTGGTACGCAGACTCACCCACGCCGCCGCCGCAATCCGACCCTGTGAGCCCGATCGCCGACTCGATCAAGAGCATCGTCGACCCCATTCTTCGAGGTATGCAGCCTCGATTTCCGATTCTTGTTCTGCAAGTTTCATCGCCGTATCGTGTTTGAATCGATTGGATTTGATGTGATGAAATGTAACAGGTAAGTTTTGTGGTGGTCGAGCGGGTGCACCGGCGGCGGGGTTCCCGAGACTGTACGGGGTGTCGTTTTCCGATGAGCCGAAGAAGTACTACTTGTATCTATATAATGAGAGGATCGTGGTGGAGGCGGATTCCGGGATAGTTGCGATGATTGATTTGATTGGATACCGCGCCCGCGCTTTGAACTTTGATGTCGAGGTTCGATTGATGTTACTACCTTGATTGGAAGATTGATGGAGTTCTTGTTTTTGATGTTGTTTCTTGATGATACCGTTGAGGAGTTTGTTGCTTTTCATGGTGATTTGGATCTCTTTTGCTGGTTTGGCATGCATCGTTGAATGGAACTTGATGGCGAGGAATGTCTGAGTAATGCAAGGACCTCAGAACGGGTTAGGTGACTTCAGGGTTAGGATTGGAAGGATGATTCGCACTCAGTATAAGTAAGTCATTGAGATTGTAATGGAGGTACTAAACGGCTTGACACCTTATCTCTTGCTATTAAGTACATTGTAGTCTACAATCTGCATCATACATTGCATCTGAAATTCGTTGGCTACTAGGGAAATCGTGTGGATCTTTGTGACTTTGTTGTATGAGTGATGGCTGGTTGCTTTGTCTGTAACTTGTGTCGCACTCAGTGATCCTTTGGGGAATGCTTTATCTAACGATTAAATGGCTTTATGGAGATATAAGAAAATATATTCTAGGTATATCGTTGGTGAATCTGTGATTCTGTAGTTGTTTGGTCTCCTGGCTGGTGTAGATATTCCTATCAAATCTAGCCATCTAGAAGGTGTGATTATTGCATGTAACGGAAGAGTTAATCATCCAAACTGCATCTTTCAGTAGCATGTGTTTACAGCAATCTTATGGGCGGTAAAGACTTGGTCTACCTGCTACTTCTTTTATAACCTCAACTTCATGAAAGAAAGAACAGTTTCTAGTACCTTAAAGTGTAAAGAATAGGTAATGCATGGTGAGACGCAAGTTAAGTAAACATGGTTAGCATCTAATAGTCGTGACTCTTGCCTTGAAGACTACTATGGTGCCTTGGATTTCTCTCCAACTTTCAATACGTGCAGTTGCACATTTTCAGCTCTCATGCTGTCTAGTTAGCATCTGGAGTTCAACAAAAACTATACATGCCAAATAAACCAGAAACCACGATAATATTCCAAATTTCCAAATTTTAAAACATACTGAGAAGATGCAGTCAGGTTATGTAGGGACGTCCAGTTTGGAATCACCTAATCCACCCCATCCTATTGCTGGCGAGCGACTAAGAATAGCTTGTCCAGTTTTTCTATCCTTTTGACCATTTATTTGTAGTGCATTCTGTCGATGTTGTTGAACCTTTTGGAGAAGAGAAAGATGCAGATGTGAAAATTTATAGTAATGCAATGAAGAACTCGCGTAAATTGTTCTAATGATACACTTTCAATATGTTTAGTTGGTCAGAGTGTTCTCAGACCCTTTTTCAAGTTAAGACATAGATGTTATACTGTGTTGAACTTGATCTGAAGCTTTAGTTCTTATTTTCGAGATGTTACTCACCAATCTTCTTGATTTGGTGATGGTTATACTCAATGTGAGATCTTGCGTGAATGTGTGAAAGTTGAGGCCAAAGTATGTCGCATGAGTGAAAAGGGAAGAACGAATTTCTATGTAGAAGTTAGCTTTGCATTTTATTTTGATTTTACTCATTCTGTAGATTTTATGCTGTTGCATTGGTGCAGATGAGAAGTAAACGAACAATTTCTTTGGCTGCTGGAGAACTCTAGCCACCCCTTTTTTTGGAAGTTGTAGAAAATAGGAAAATGGCGTTGGAGGCAGAATTTTGGATAAACCTTGTCAAGATGCACCTTGAATATATGGAGAGTGGAGACTCAAAACTTCCGTTGATAAATGGACAAAGGATGGATGTAGGCAACAAGAGGTAGTTCATATAACAGATTCTCGCACAAACTAAAGGTCTGAAGTTGAATCTCCCATGGAATTCTGTGATTGAAGTGCATAAGGATGTTATTCAAATAAAATGCGACGACTTGACTTCTGATTCTTGATACCCAAAGAAGATCTGACAGCAAGATCTGGACAAGAGTGAAGTCTTGAGTTCTTCTACCACTTTCAGTTCGAGCTCAAATTTGTTGGTCTTTTCAGAGATCAGTTCAGTGCAGAACTTGCAAGGACTCCCAATTTTTCTTTGTTATTGGTTCACTACTCTTGCTTCTCTTGCTGTCAGATCATTATTTCATTCTTTTGTCCCATTTAGAGTCACTTGTTCTCACAACAACGTTGCTGAATGCAGGTGGAGTATCGCCCCAGTTCGTCGATTGTTCAATGCAAGCGGCTTATAGATGAGATTGTCCTCTTAGTAGGAGAAGAAGTACGCAAGAAGTCACCCCTCGACCTTTTTGTTCCTGCTGAACCAAACTTTTCGGAATATGGGCTCTCAGACAACTACACCTGGCAACATACTGTGGCTAAATATGTTGCTCTGTTAACCCAGCTGGACCAACCTCCCATTTCGGAGATTATGAGAACAAGCTAGGTACATACAATACTATCAGTTTTTGACTGAATGAACAATTAGATTAGTCGTATGCTCCATAGAGTCGATAGCTTCCTAAATATAAGGGTAATACCTAGCAGATTTCAAGAATGTACAGTCTGTTTCTTTACAATTTTGATTACGAGAGTTTGTTGAACCGGATATTAGACATACGCTCTATTGAATCTACCGTTTTTTCAAATCTAATTGGTGTTACCGGGTTTTCTGTCTATTGAACTTGAGCTTCTTCAGCACAGTCGTTAACCTTCGATTGTTTCATGTTGTGGTCTCTGTTTACGCTTTTCTTTGTTTACTTTGTTATGATCGTCATACTTTGGTTTTCGTGGTTGTTGTATTCTCTACCCTTGAAGGAAGGTATGTTCATGAAGACGGGTTTGTGGTCCGGCATCATCGAACAGGTGACTGGTCATTCTAATTTCTGTTAAGAGGGGGTGGGCTGGGATTTGGAGTGATTTGTGTATAGAGTAAGAAGACGTATAGTCTCCCTCATCTTTGGGTCTAGCATGATTGACTTTTGTGCTGGCTGGCTGCTGCTCTGAGTCTTCTGACTTGCCCTAAACCTGAGGTCAGTTTCCTTCCTTTCTTCATCATCATATACTCATGTAAAGGTCTCGTTGTGCAGTTACTTATCAAGCAACGACAATCAGGCGACCACGTCTGTTTAGCCAATTGATCTCTGCTCGTGCTTCATGTTTTCATTCCATGTCCTGTCTCAAGCTGCTGCATTCGTTAATCGTTAAAATGACCCGCCGTTAAAATGACCAACCATCGTCGTTTTGGATTTCAAGGAACTGTTTGATCTCTCGATGCTTTGTTTTGCTTTTCCGCTCTGGATGATGGTTGGTATTGTACGGTTCCATCATTGTAGCGAACCAATTCTCTTTTCTAATTTACTTGATGGATTGAATCCCATAGAATTTCCCAGTTGCCATCATTTTTCCACTCTAGAGAGAAAAATTGAATTTCAAGATCCCATTTGTTTTGCCTCGTTCATCAGCTACTTGGGTCGTTGCCTTGGATTTCATCTCAGTAACAGAAAAAGGAAACGTGGTGCCATATGGGAAAAGCTTTGTGCTTGTCGATTATCTAAAAACCGCATCTTTTGTTTCTTTGGATGAGTTGGTTGCCGTAGAAAGCAGGTCGCTACTTTACATATTTGAATCGTTAATTCATCTTTCATCGGTCATTTTTGGACCGTTATTTGGCAAGGAACATCGCCATAGTCGGGTGACACACATGATTGTCTCGTCATGTCGCCTCATTCGCCTGATTACATTTGGCGCTGGAGGTTCTCCATGGAAACTTGATGACCACCGTTATGAGTTTCGACGTTGTTGGGGTTGTAGGATTCAAACCAAGGTGTTTAGACACGACAATGCAATGTGGTTATTCGGGATTAATCGTTGTAGCGAATGTAGTCAATTAGCTTATGATTTATCACCAAACCTTAACCAACCAAGACACTCTGTACAAATAGCTAGAGAGCTTAGACCTGTGAAAGTCACGTGAAGGTAGAATGGGGTCAAGCTGGGGCAGGCATTTATCCAATCACCCCACCCCATATATGATCGACAATCGACGTGGACCAGCTGCTGCACCAGAAAGCAAAGCATGCAGCAGGCACGAACTTTACAATAAAAACCGTGACAAGGATCGAGCGCTTTTCTTTCGCCACAAAGGGAATTATTACGAACACGTTTTCGTTCTCTCCACATTGTCAAAAACGACAAATATTAAATGGACGGTGACAGTGACACTTTCGATTCAGCGGATGAGATTTTTGGAACTCCACGATCGTTCATACAGTGGGTCTAAAACGACACGATGGTCCCGTTTCGGTGTCGATTGTTTAAAGATAAACCTACTTCATAAAGGTCAATAAGACATGCTTGATCTATATAAACAATCATTAGATTGACCGTGATCTGAACGATGATCGACCACTAGTGTTGAGAAGTCGACTGCTTTGGACTAGTTACGCTGACTTCTATATGATGATTAGAAGTCACAAAAAGGTGCAAGTCCTGAACTCTCCAGCAACCAGATTTGTCCGCAATACATGTATGTATATCTAATACTCCATTGTGCACGTTGATGCACCAACTTTGGTCGCAAACCTCCTACGGGGAATCATTCCTAAGAGGACAAAATCTTTTTCAACATCTGTTTTCTTAATTCATAAGACTCGATTTCGAGATCTTATTTAAAAGGAATCATATTCCCTTGATCTAATGGGATACTAATGTGATTGTCATATTTCTTTATGAATTGTCTGAATTCAGTAATAATTTGGAGAAGAAATGACAGTTGATGGAAGAGTAATTAACAGAACTGTATAACACTGCTAACTAGTTTGTGTTTGCAGCTCTCCTTTCAGAAAACGACTGATATATACTTGAGGAGGATGACCTGCAGTCTGAATCAAGAAGCAAAGGCAGTTCTACAGCCAAAAGCCACACCCATTTTTGCGATCTCTGCTTCCGCAACGCGTCCACTTTTGACAATTTTTCCCAACCTATTTTCTTTAGAGTTCTTTTCTGATGATTATCGGCTAGCTAGATTGCTAGCATAGTTTGAGCATTTAAAAGCACCACTATCGATCTATTATCATCGGATGGATCAACGTGATTCAAAGTTTTGACATTTGACATTGAACAAAAGGACCCCAGAAAATGACTAGTTGCCCGATGGTTTTTAGTCATATTAGATATTATGGTCTTTTCCTGTAATGGGGAAGTTCATAGGATGAATCAAGGTTGCTAGATGACATCAGGAAATAAATTTAAGGTAACTGTGATAAATCCATATAATCTCATCAAATACATGGGATTGAGGATGTAAATATAAACAGTGTTTTTATAGTAAGTATAAATTTAATGACAAAGACATGTCACCTAACATCCTAAAAAAATGTTAAAACCCTAATCTCATTGTCAAGGGAAAAAATATTCACCAATGAACCACCATAAGTAAATAAAGTAGGAAACAAAAATATTACATAGAATTGATGTTGCCCAAAAGATCCTATAAAGAACACCCTGTATATTGCCCAAAAATATGGAGTAGTTTTTTTTTTTTTTTTTTGGCAATAACAAA